>JANAVB010001400.1:5917480-6179980 GCA_029216955.1 Iris pallida
GAGCTTGTACACCGTGGGGGTCTCCGTGTCCCAGCCTGACCTTGACGCTCCGGTTCGAAATTGTAATCGGACGCTCAAGAGGACGTTCCGCGCGTTCCTTCCGCTTTGACGCGTGGGGCTATTCTTTTTGGTGGGTCCGGAGGACTGATACCCCTATAGAACAATGATTGGCGACCGTACAATTAATAAATAATAAACAAATATAGAACTGTTACCCCCTATCCCCCACCCCCAGACCACAACTAAAATGAGTACAATAGGACTGCCATGCATGTGGCAGTCCACATGTAAACAAGGACTGCCACAGGCCTGGCAGTCCTCTATTGAAAGAGGACTGCCAGGACTGTGGCAGTCCTTGTTTACATGTGGACTGCCACATGCTTGGCAGTCCTACTGTACTCGGCCAACAGACAAACGACTCGCTAGTTTGTCGTTTTCTAGGGTTAGGGTTTGAAGAAAATTGTGGGTTTGTCGTGTTCGAAAATTACATTCATAAACCCTAAAGACATTCTAAACCTAAATTATCAAAAGGTTTTAGACAATTAAAACTATTCTAGGATTTTGAATAGAATGTAGAAAATTATAAAAGAAATTAGGGAAGAACGTACCTAGAATCTGATTTCTTCGACTTGCGTGTCATCTCGTCGAATGTGGGAGTGTTCTTGAAAGAAATTTGGTGGAGAAATTAGGATTAGAGTGGTGGAGGAGAATTTTCTAGGGTTTTGGGAGAGGGAGAGAGAGCTCTTCTTTTTTCTTTTGGAGGAGAGAGAGAGGAAATTATGAAATATGAAGGAAATGTGAGTTTGGGGGGTTGGGCTGCCCCTAGTAAAATGTGGGCTGCCCCCTAGTAAAAGTGGTGGTGCCCCTAAAAAAACCTTGTTGTTTTGTGCTTAAGAGACTTAGCACCCTACTAGACACAGAAGCCCGGTGAAGACAGGTACGAGTTCTTACATTATTCCTCTTAAATTCTTGAGATTAGCTGTGGTAGAATACTCTGTATGTGTAGGACGTGGACAAGGAGTCGAGCTGTGTCTGGACAGTAATATGTCAATACGGCTCGTGCATAAGTCCATGGTACTATGTCCAAATAGACACTGGGAGAGAAACACGACATGAATGAGTAGTGCTTGCCACCCTGTGACCGTTGGGTTCAATGTGTGGGTCTGTACAAATAGGGTTGGGTTGCAGAACAGCGGAGATAGCTGATTCAAATGAATTAACAGCAATGGCTCAATAGTGATGAATCATAAGGAACTGGGCCCTACATGGGCTAGGATAGAGGAGTAATCAGCAGGTTTTGTTAAAATTCAACTATTAGGACATGGGCCTATCGACCTTGGACCCTTGGTGTCACGACCCGCACCAGCTTTTTGGATGCAAGTGCGTGCGCTAGTCCAGCTGTCACGTCCCAGAACCAGAATACTGGCATGTGGAAACGGACAAGGCGAGCTATGTGATACCAAAGTACACCAGTACTCTGAAATCACGTATAAGTTGTCAAGACATGGGGGTTACTTCTACAAGCCAACAGTCGATCCTAGGTCAAGCATTCCTAGGTATCTCAATCACATGCAATTATACAAGGTACAAAAAGTATGATCATCAGACATACAATAGTAAAGCGTCCCAAACCATTTATACATGGATGATCATGAAGCTAGTCATACCAAAATAGAAAAACTAGCAAGAGTAATAGTCATGCATGATAAGCTCTAGCTATAGTCTAAATACGCACATCATGTTTAGGCCTGTAGGCTAAATATCAAGAACCAAAACACAAGCTAAACACGTGCTCGAAGGCTAAACGCCGCAAAAGAATAATGTACATATCAAGTGGGAGAATGAAACAAGAAACCCACTCAGGTAATCTGGTGCTCCGGATAGTCACAGTCGAGTAGATGGTATGGAAGATCCTCTAGGCTCCTCTATCAGATCTGGCCAAACAAAACCAGTGGGATCAGACCCCAAATAGCAAGTACCACAAAGGAAGCCAAACTATGGACAAAAACCAGCAATAGCTAACATAGCAATGGTTATGAAAAGCAATAAATAAATGCAGATCGAGACTCATGCACTACCAATGCACTCATCCCAAGAATAGAAAAGATAATAAGTAAAGCATCATGTGACGTAATGTACAATGTAGTCATGTTTAGTAACGGAAGCTTGAGAATATGTAAAATCAATTGATCATGTAAGCATGTGAGCCAGCCGGGTCATGAGAGCATGTTGACTTAGCATAGGGATCACGTAAAGCTCGTGAGATAACTGAACATGTGGGAACCATATAGAATGACAATGATAGGATGACTTAGGAACTATCCCGGAAGTCAAGTTACAACCCGTAAACCAAACAAGGACCGGGGTTGTAACTCTTCTCCTAAATAGAACTTAGCTTCCTATCAAGGTTTAACATAAGATCATGTAGAATATGTGAGTACTGAATAGGACGATAATTGATAAGATGACTTGGGAGCTATTTCGGAAGCCAAGTTACAACCCGTAAACTAAACAAGGACTGGGGTTGTAACCCTTCTCCTGAATAGAACTCAGCCTCCGATCATTTATCGACAAAAGTAAGGCGTAAACAATAATGTACTGAAATAAACATACAGACACTGCCTAGACAAAACTAGATTGGACTGGACTGACTCCATTCATCAAACACGGCCAAACAATGAGTACGACTTGATATATTAGCTAACTAGGGTTATCACAAGCCTAGTTACTAACAAAATGCAACGAGATATTCCCACAGTCACAAGCCCTGCAGCTATCCAGGTTATCCAGACGCAAGTTTCATGAATTTATAATGGATACATCGCCCAGGAGACAAATGTATCCCATGTACATATAATAGTGGGTACACCGCCTAGGAGACAAATGTACCCTAAGAGAGTTATCAGGTAGCTTGATTGGTGCAACACATGACATTGTGCTAGAAATGCGCCCTACTCGTCGGCAGGCTACAAGTCCACTTAAGGCACCTAGATAACGGGATCGCCTGTAACTGGTAAATCTCTCTATATGAACTACTTGATCAATCTAGTCATTAACCTAGTCAAATTCAGTATGAATCCCTGATCGTGGTAACCGGAAATTTATGTCCTAGAAATGATACAGACAAGACATGTAGCTTGTTCACTCATACACAATCACTACCAAAATAAGTCAAATCAGCGACGAATTTAGCGACTCCAAGAAAAAACGTCGCTAATATTTGGGGGTTTAGCGACGTTTTACTAATACGTCGCTGTTAGTCGCCACCAGCGACTAATAGCGACGTCTAGCGACTACAGTTTATTAAATGGGAACCTGCGTCGCAAGTTCGTCGGGACACGTCGCTGATGTAGCAACGCGTAGCGACGCAATTTAAGCAGCATCGTCGTATATTAAATTTCAGCGACGTTTAGCGACATCCTTTTCGGACGTTGCTAAATGTTTCATATAGGCTGCGAGGGTTTCCTTTTCGATCATTCACAAATTTTTCTCCTAATTTTTTCGCGCGCTCCTCCTCCGCAGCGCTCCTCCGACGATTTCCCTCCTCCCTCCTCCTCCGCAGCGCTCCTCCGACGATCTTCCTCCACCGGCCTCCTCCTCCTCCTCCTTCCTTCTCCTCAGGTAGCTCCCCCATCTCTCTTTCTCTCACACACACACACACACACTCCCCTGTCCCTGCTGCCCCGACTCCGATGCTTCCCAGTTTCTCCTCGTCTTCTAGCTCTCTCTCTCGCTTCTAGTTCGTGTCTACGATATCGTAGACTCGCCGCACGAGCAGCAGTGTGACACCTATTTTGTTGGTTTAGACACGTCGTGTCCCACTGTGTGGATACGAGACTCACCGTGTGACACCTATATATGTACACGACTCATATCAACTGTCAATTTGATGTTTTGCTGGGATTCGAATTCCAATTCAGGGTTTTGAAATGAATGTGAAAGGAGTGCAGATGAGTGTCTTGCTGCCTTTGGCAGCAGCATTAGGGAGGGCCCTGCACAGCAGGGCAACCCTGTTGCATATGAGTGCAGGGTTCCTGCAAATGGCTGGACATATACAACAGCAGGGCAAGTGGTTTTAGATAGGGGTTCATATGGGGTATCAGTAATTTTAGAGGAGAATTCCAAGAATATGTAGGTTCAGTCAAGTGCTATATATGGAGAGTATATATATTTGTGTTTTGTGTATGTATGATAGTGTATATAGTAGATGAGTATGTGTGTATAGTTATATATATCTATATAAGCGTTTGTGTGTGGCCAACATCTTGATAAGAGAAGAAATAGGGGCTCGAGTTACAGAATTGGAGAGGTGAGGGAGACATTAACAAATAATAATATGCAGTGGCAGTAGGAGAAGCACATGCAGCAATATGAATAAGCAATTACAGCAGTTGTGAGGGGTTTGCTCTGTATCAGAAAATACATATATTATATCCATTGTACAGCGGGAAAAAGAGTTGGTTCTGAGGTATCAGATGAGAGAGGCAAGGCACCCACTTTGGGAGTGAGTTGAGGAGCAGTCCATATGGATGCTCTGAAAATTAAATCTTGTTAGAAGGACAGACTAGGTTATGTAACAGAGGTAAGGGATATGCATATAGGTTTGTGTGTGTGTTTAGCTATAGGTATATACATGTGAAATATATCAATATCTAAAGCATAGTGTAATATACATATTAGCTACCATTAGGCTTTGTGTGTATATATATATATATATATATATATATATATATATATATATATATATATATATATATATATATATATATTTAGCATAGTGTAATATACATATTAGCTACCATTAGGCTTTGTGTGTGTGTGTGTATATATATATATATATATATATATATATATATATATATATATATATATATATATATATATTTTGTGTGTGTGTGTGTGTGTGTGTATATATATATATATATATATATATATATATATATATATATATATATATATATATATATATATATATATATATATTTTTGTGTGTGTGTGTGTATATATATATATATATATATATATATATATATATATATATATATATATATATATATAAAGGGGTTAAGAGGAGTGGTTTAGAAGTTAGTTCAAGTGATGGTTTGAACTAGTAGTAGAGGAATGGAGATGGAGTAGGGGCTATGAGGTTAGAGTAAGGAGCTTTAGTGATGTGAACCTATATAGTATCACATAGTTATACATAAGGTAATATAAATGTATATGTATCTTGTTGAATGTGTGGGGTAATAGGATAAAGAATGGCAAAGTAACATATAGATATCCTGGTATCCTGTAATTTAGATATTAGTATCCTAGAATTGGATTTTAGTTGAAGCAGTTATTAGGGGCAGAGGTATACAAATGTGGATATAGTGGCTATAGTGTAGTATAGAAGGGAAACCCAACAGCAGTTGGAACAATTTGAAAGGAATGTTAGTGTGAGTGTAATTGGTAGATAGATAGGAAATTAGATAGATAAATAGATGGAGATGAGTGTCTTGCTGTGTGAGGACAGTAGGCCATCTCCATTGGGGTATTTTTAGGGTTTTGAAATGAAGAATAACACTCATCTCCATCTATATATTTGGATTGTTGTTCATTCGTGGATTCTCTATATTGTTATAAGCTGTGTGAGGACAGTAGGCCATCTCCATTGGGGTCTGATTTTGAATTACATGTTTCTAATGTGAGGGGTATGTCTGGCATTGGAAGTAACTGTCCTATTAATCTGATTTTGGATTACATGTACCAGCCAGATACTGTCCCTGCAGCCATTCGACTGGCGAGATAGAAATCTATGTACGACATTTGCTATAAGGAATTTGTATTAATCTACGGTACGACATCGTGATCAGGACATAGTCCCTGCAGCCATTCGACTGGCGAGGCAGAAACTATGTATCCGTAGATAAAGTTGACTGTCCTCCGACCCCCATCACTCGGCAATGATGATACGACAACCTAACACTACATCTTTTAGTAGTAGATAATGTCTTAGTATTATATTTTGTGGGTTCATCTTATTGATTATGTTACATCCTTCAGATACTAGATTCGATAAGAACATATACTACACCATATGTACAGAACATAGATGATTCACATTAATGTATGCTAGACTAAATTTTGGGTTACGTTCTGAGCCATTCGTCCCCACACTTGGCAATTAAGCATGTGAAATATATCGTTGAAAAACATAAAATTTCGGGTTATGTTCTGAGCCATTCTTCACTTTCTGCAGTAATTATCTTAAAATGGATATGAATTACTATCTGCGGAACCGTTTGTGGATGTACAATGGTCATCCTGATGAATTACTATCTGTGTCAATCTTTGCAGAATTATCTTAAAATGGATATGAATTACTATCTGTGAAATTGTTTGTGGATGTATAATCGTCATCTTGATGATATATGCGGTGTGCGGGATAAATTTATACAGGGTGTGCAACAGTTCCTGCAGTTTGCCAAGGAGTTCCCTCAGTACACGGACCGTACAAAAATTAAGTGTCCATGTGTGAGATGTCGCAACTTAAAATATCATTCGGAAGTGGATGTGACATATCATTTGTATTCGAGGGGTTTTATGCCAAATTATTATCAGTGGACCGCACACGGAGAACTTGTGCCTTTAGCCTCCGAGCCGGATCCTTATGTGGAGCCTTATGTATATGTCCACAAGCATGCTGACTACGACCAAGGGTGGACGAACATGGTTTTCGGTGCTGCGGGGCCTAGTTTCGATCCGAACAATCAATATGCAGCTGAAGAGGCACCAAATGCCGATGCTGCAAAGTTCATGGAGTTGCTGGAGAATGCAAGGACTCCTTTATATCTTGGTTGTGATGACCATTCACCGTTGGAGGTGATTACAAGATTGTTGAGCATAAAATCAGATTTTAACATGTCTCAAGAATGCTACAACAGAATCCTGGAGTTAATTAAAGATATATTGTCGGAGGGTGGCAAGTTACCTAAAGACTTCTACCGATCCAAGAGAATGGTGAGATCGCTCTGGATGGGGTATGAAAAAATTGATGCATGTCGCAACGGATGCATGTTGTACTATAATGACGACAAGGATGAAGACGCCTGCAGATTTTGTGGTGCCGATCGCTTCAAGGCAACTAGTACAACAAGGACTTCTGGTGCACGCAAGCCAACAGATTCGATACACTATTTGCCTTTGACGCCGCGGTAGCAGAGGTTGTTTATGGCAAAGGAGACATATGATAATATGAGTTGGCACAAGCGGGAATAATAGATGGAGTACTGGATCATCCATCCGACGGGGAAGCATAGAAGCACTTTGATCGAGTGTATCCCGATTTTGCTTCGGAGCCGCGTAATGTCAGATTGGGGCTTTCCTCTGACGGTTTTACCCCATTTGGACTTTCGGGCTCACAATATTCTTGTTGGCCTGTGATTGTTACTCCGTACAACTTGCCGCCTTAGATGTGTATGAAGACTAATTATATGTTCCTAACTGTTATTATTCCAGGTCCTAAGAACCCGAAGAGGAACATTGATGTGTACTTACAGCCCTTGGTAGATGAGCTGAATCAGTTGTGGGAAGTAGGTGCAACCACATATGATGTGTCCAGAAAGCAGAACTTTCAGATGAGGGCCGCACTAATGTGGACCATCAATGATTTCTTGGCCTATGTATGTTATCGGGTTGGAGCACCCATGGTCGTCTCACATGTCCGTATTGTATTGATCGCACTAAGGGTTTCCGTTTGAAACACGGAGGAAAACCGTGCTTCTTCGATTGTCATCGACCGTTCCTGCCAAAGGATCATCCATACCGGAGGAACATGAATGCTTTTCGTGCTGGCGTGGCATAGAAGTCCAGTCCACCGCCACGGTGGTCCCGGGATACGATATGGGAGGAAGTTAAAGAATTGTCAAGTACTATTGAAGAGCCTACAGCGGGGTACAAGTGTGATGGATTTGGCCACGCTCACAAATGGACGAAGAGGAGTATATTCTGGGACCTACCATATTGGAGTGACCATCTGCTCAGACATAACCTGGATGTCATGCATATCGAGAAAAATGTATTTGACAATATAATAAATACTGTGATGGACGTAAAGGGGAAGACGAAAGACAATCCCAAGGCCAGGTTGGGCTTAGAAGAAATATGTAGATGTCCAGAGTTGCATTTGATAAAGGAAGGCAGTGGGAAGTATAAGCAGCCCAGTGCCATTTTTTTACTGGACAAGGAGGACAAAGGTAAACTTTGTAGGTGGATCCAGGGCCTAAAATTTCCAGACGGATACGTATCGAATTTGAGAAGATGTGTTGACCCGAAGGAGAACAAATTACAGGGCATGAAGAGCCACGACTGTCACGTTTTTATGGAGAGGTTAATCCCGATTGCATTTCGAAAATTCTTACCTCATGTCGTTTGGGATCCACTGACAGAGCTTAGCATATTCTTCAGAGATCTTTGTTCTACTAAGTTGCTCGTCGATCGTCTTAAAAATCAGGAGAAGGACATTGCAGTAACATTGTGTAAGCTTGAGAGGGTGTTCCCTTCTGGATTCTTCGACTCTATGGAGCATTTGCCAATTCATCTTTCCTATGAGACACATATTGGTGGGTCCGTCGGTTATCGGTAGATGTACCCGTTCGAGCGCCATCTAAACCACCTGAAGAGGAAGGTGAAAAATAAGGCACGGGTCGAGGGTTCTATTTGTGAAGCCTATGTCCTTGAGGAGATTACAAACTTTTGTTCAATGTATTTCAAGCCTCATATTGCTACAAATAGAACAAGAGCTCCGAGGAACGACGATAGAGATATAGAATATAATGATGTATTATTGAAAGTCTTCAATGTTCTTGGAAAGCCTTCTAGAAAACTGAAAAAGGGATTTTTGAATGATGAGAAACTAAAGGCTGTCCAATTATATATATTACTCAACTACGAGGAGGATGAAGTGGAAAAGCTAGAGTGGTAAGTGAAAATCTTCAACGTTCAAGTCATCTATTTGTTGATTACGTTATTATAATTTAACAAGTATATCCCGATATTTATTGGTTTTTAGCAAATTTAATGATGATGTGAGGTCAAGTAGACCATACATTGCAGATGAAGAAGTAGAAGAAGAAATGAGACTTCATTTCCCGTCTTGGTTGAATGCATATGTACGTAAGAAGCTAGCTAGAATCTTCCTCCATTTGTATTTGTACAAGAAATAACTTAACATTGAACTTAATTTTGTATCTTCTCGTGTTTAGGTCGATCGTCCGGACGTCATCCTTGAGAATGAATCTATTAGAACTCTTGCCAAGGGACAATTTATGCCGTCAAAATATGGCCAAGCTATTGCGTGAATGGGTTTAAGTTCAAGTCAACAAATGCTTCCATCAGAGATAGCTTCATGGATTTTGATTCCACAAAAAAACAGTTGCTTGTGTATCAAATCTACAAACTACAAAGATGTCACTCCAGGCAATGATTTCTATGGCGTCTTATGGAAGATCGTGGAATTGACGTACAACTATAGCATATAGCCTGCCAAGATCGTGTTGTTCAAAGTTGATTGGTTCGATCCGATACAAGATCAAGGATGGAAAATTGACAAGCATGGTATTGTGGATATTAACTACCGTCGTCGATACCAAGGATACGAACCATTTATCCTAGCAAGTCAAGCTCAACTCGTATATTTTACAACATATCCTAAACGGGGAACAACGAGGTACGACTGGTGGGCAGTATGCAAGACTAAAGCCAGAAATACCTACGACGTAGACGAAGTGGCTTATCAGGAGGACGAGCTGCCTCTTGCACCAAATACAGTTGATGTCGACTCAGCAAAAGTTCTCCATTTCATATCTACTTGTGTAGAAGAGGTACAAGTATCCGAAGGGGAAGACGAAGGAGATGCTAGTGATGATGAGGAGGAAGAGGAAGAGGATGAGGAGGAGGCAAACGAAGAAGATAAATTTTCAGAGGATGATTGAGAAACTGTGAATTTTAATGTATTCATATTTCTGTAAACTTAAATTATGAACTATGATCATTTCTATTAGTATTCAGATTTTTGTAAACTTAAATTATGAACTCCAATGTATGCAGATATTTCTAAACTATCATTGTATTTATTTATTTTTTAATCATATGTTATTATCAACATGGCAGGACGACGCGGAGGCATATCAGGACGACGCGGAGATAGGTCAGGACGAGCCGTGTCCTTATGTGGGCAGAGAGCTCCGTTACCAGAGGATGGCTCCGGACCATCGTCTGACCCGAGTACTCTATTGTACCATACGGTCGCAGGTCCGGGTGGCAATACACCTGGGACAAGCAGTTTCAGGCTTTCTGATACTCCTTCCCCTAGCCTTCCTACCGCTGACAGCAGCATGGCGGGTGGGGAGAAGGTGGAGGAGGTAGTCCCTACTTCCGCCCGGGCGGATCCATACCAGAGCGACCCTCCATGCGCACCTCAGGACGAGACGAGGATGGAGATTTGGGCCGACGGTCCTACGAAGTAAGTTAAATGAATATATATATATATATATATATATATATATATATATATATATATATATATATATATATATATATATATATATATATTATATATATATATATATATTTTTATATATATTATATATATATATATATATATATATATATATATAAATAAATATAAATATAATATAAATATATATAAATATATATATATATATATATATATATATATATATATATATATATATATATATATATATATATATATATTTTATATATATATATATATATATATATATATATATATATATATATATATATATATATATATATATATATATTTATATTTATATTTATATATATATATATATATAAATATAAATATATATATATATATATATATATATATATATATATATATATATAAATATACAAACATGCATAATATATATATATATATATATATATATATATATATATATATATATATATATATATATATATATATATATATATATATATATATATATATATATTCATTAATATAATTAACGTTGTATACAGATATCGTCCCTCGTCGGTACAGAGAGCGTTGGGCTCCTTTCTGAGGTCCAACTATGGGGGTCCGTGGATCAACTACTCGGATGTCTCGGAAGTGAGGAAGGCATTCTGGTTTGCCCACTTCAAGGTAATTAAAAATAGTTAATTTAGTATTATTAATATAATTTTAAGCATTTTTTAGAACTTATTATTTTAATTTGTAATTCTTGTAGAGGACTTATTTTTATCCATCACACCGGGCCGAGCAGATTGAGAGGCAGTTTCCTGCCGTCGTCGCCAAGTTGATCCGTGATGCAATTGACGATCAGAAAGCTCGTCAGCGCTCTGGAAAGCCGATTGCTGGTTGGATCATGCCTGACCAGTGGACCACAACGAGGGCTCGATTTGAGGAGCCCCGGTACAAGAGCGGTCGGAGAAGGCGAAGGCGGCTAAGACGATGGCCGGAAAGAGGTGTGGTGGATCAATTCCTATGACGGAGCATTTCCGTCGTCTAGTATGTAATTTATTGCAATATATAAGATTTTATTGATAGTAGGAGTATATAATTTTTTATTTTACTAAAGAATAAAATATAACAAACATGCAGGTACAGAGGGGTGAGGATGCAAACATGGTGACCGTCTTCCTGGCCACCCATCGGAAGGACGGGAAGCTCATCGATGATCGGGCTACTCAGAGCTATGTAAGTACTAATTTATCGTTAATTTTTAACACAACTTGAAGAATATATAGATAACCATATAGTTGATAATAATTAAATACTTTAGACGTTTATTAGGCTAATTTAGGTAAGTACTGATTTATAGAGATGCACAATAATTTCTAGGACGAGTTTGTTAGGCTACGTGAGCGTGCGAGTGCTAGTGCACCGGCAGAGGGAGGGGTTGGTACATCGCAGCCCTCTCCGCCTCAGTCGGAGGACGAGCTCTGGAAGACCGCCGTTGGTGGTCTTCATAGAGGTACATACGACGGTACGGGGTCCTACGGCGCATTTGTTGCGACGCAGGCATCCAGGGCTCCCTCTACCAGTGCGCATTCACGGCCATCACAGGCCGAGTCATCCCGAGTCGAGGATACCATTGCCCGCCAGATTGCTGAACTGCGCGACGATATGCTGAGGTGAATTTCTGAGCAGCCAGGGTCTCAAGCGCAAGGGGACGCTGCGTCGGTCACCGCACGCTTTGACGAGCTCGAGTGCACCGTGAGGGACGTACAGGGGACGCAGGAGTCCATTCACGGCACCGTTACTAGGATATCGGCTTGCATAGAGCAATGCAGCGCCGGACTGCTAGCCCTAGAGGAGACGCGGACGCACCCATCTCCAGCGGTTATACTGCCTCCTTCTCCAGCGGTTACACTGCCTCCTTCTACAGCGGTTGAGTTGCCTCCTCCTTCATCGTTGTCGGTGGTTCTTACACCGGAGCAGTATGCTTACCTTCTTTCTAAGAGCGATGATGCTCCTCCTGATCAGCCGTAGTCGACATATATATATATATTATTGTGTGATGGCCCATTGTTGGATCTTTTATGTGTTTATACATTCATTGCTATTGTGTTTCATTATGTTTGACACTGTTGTTGAAATTTTTCATATATCTGTGTTGATTGATGAGATTGTATTTCAAACATGTTCGTGATTGTGTTTCATATTGTTTGATACTTTGTGTTCGTGATGCTCCTCCTGATCAGCCGGTGTTGAGTAGTGTTCCACCGAAGGGGTCGGCGAACCCAGGAAAATGCTGCTTTAGGTGTTGATTGTGTTTCATATTGTTTGCTGCAAATGCTGCTGTAGGTGTTGCTGCAAATGCTGTATTTTGTTTCAATTTTTTACCAAATTTAGTGACATTCAGCGACGTTCAGCGACGTCCAGCGACGGAAATGAACGTCCTAAGTAAGTATCGGAACGTCGCTAACTTTGATTCACCCCGTCGCTGATCGTCACTAAACGTCGCTAACTATGACGTCGCTATGTGTCGGTAATATAGCGACGTAACGACGTCACAGAACGTCGACAATTTGCTGAAATGCCAGGTCAGCATCGATGTAGGTAACGTCGCTACACGTCGCTAGCTGACGTCGGCAAACGCAGTCGTTTTACGTCGCTTGTAGTCGCTGAATTAGCGACGCGGATGCATCGCTAATGGTCGTCGCAATAGCGACGTATTGCGATGTTATGGTGTTTAGCGACTAGGTAAATCGCGACTACGTCCAAACATCGCTAAATACGTCGCTAATTGGATTTAGCGACGTATTTTCCATATTTAGCGACGTCCTATGGCGTCGCTGATTTGACAGATTTTAGTAGTGAATACATTCAACCTCTCCAAAAGAGTTGTATTAACAAGGAGAATAGCCGTCGCAACAACATTTTGATTATACATGTCATGTTAGGTTTACTTGTCATGTCAAGAGTACGCCACAACGGACTACTATCAAGAGTTATCATGTTAAGGTTGCTTGTTAAGAGTGCGCCACGACGGGCCACTATCATGTTAGCATGTAAAGACATGTTCAAGAGTGTACTACGACGGGTCACCATCATGTAAACAAAGAAAGACATGTACCAGAGTGCACCACAACGGGTCACTATCTGGTATAAGCAGAGAAGAGACGTGTAGCATGAGTGCACCATGATGGGCCACTATCTAGATTAAGCAAACATGACAATAAGGATCACATGTAGAAAGAATTAGATAAAAGACGTATCATGGCATGGGAGAAAAAATAAATAAAAGTACTACTTGACAAAAACAATAATTGAATCTGTGCTAGTGTTAAGAATATAAGGGCGGTACAATTATTCTCTAACTGTACAAAATTATCTAATCATGATAAGAATTTATTACAGTCGAAGGAAGCCTCAAAACGTCAAGTACAAAAAATATACCAAAAAGATCAAAACTATGATTTGAGTTATCAATCGCATATGAACTCCAGTTAAAGTGAAACAAGAAGATTCTTGAAGCCAAGACAAAGATCTACAACTTTCATGTTGGGAGTTATCATCTAATCATGATAAGAATTTATTACAGTCGAAGGAAGCATCAAGACGTCAAGTACATAAAATATACCAAAAAGTCCAAAACTATGATTTAAGTTATCAATCGCATATGAACTCCAGTTAAAGTGAAACAAGAAAATTCTTGAAGCCAAGACAAAGATCTACAACTTTCATGTTAGCAATTGGGAGAAATTATGGCCACAAATCAGCCAAATAGAAAACAGCCAAAATAGGCACTATACGACACTATGCATCTATGCGGACTGGCACTATGCGGCCAGGCTGTCACGTCCCAGAACCAGAATACTGGAGAGTGGGGGCAGACATAGCCAGCTACGTATATTGAAGTGCAACCACCTCGCTATACGGTCACGGCTGTCTAGATACATGAGGGTTTAACTACAATCCATCAGTCTCTTATGGTCATGAGCAAGCCTAGTGTCTCAATCACAAGCAAGTAAGTAGATGTTATAAGATGTAAGATCACCAAATATACAATAGTAAGGCATCCCAAACATTACATATTCAGCTGATCATGAAGCTAGTCGTTACAAAATATGAAGACTAGCAAGAGTTTAGTCATACATGATCAACCCTAGGATCTGTCAATAATATTACAGCCCGTAGGCAGACAGTAAGTAAAGGTGCAATCGAGCTAAACAGGTACTCGTCGGCTAAACGCCTCAAAAGAATATTTTTTACAATAAAGTGGGAGAGCCAAAAATAATCCACTCGTTGCCCTGATTACGCTTGGTGGTCACCATCGGACTGGAAAGTCGGTAGATCCTCTGGAGTTGCTCCAAAATCTGGCCATACAAAACCAGCTGGATCAGATCCCAGAAAAAGCAAGTGCCACAAGGGAAGCTTCACTTAGGACCTAAAACCAGCAATTAGCACAAGAGTATAAATAAGTAAGAACTGGAAATATAAAAATATCCGGATGATATACGACGAGATAACCATGGAACTATTCAGATAACCAGGTTACAACCCGTAAACCAAACAAGGACCGGGGTTGTAACCCTTCATCTGAATGGAACTTGGTTTTCCATCATTTATCGGCAAGGTAATATAAGGAAATCAGGTCATGTAACAATCTGGTACAGGATCAAGACAAGACTTAGACTGATCATTCCCCATTCAACAATCACGGCCAAGCAATAAGTATGGCTTGATACTTTAACTAACTAGGGTTATCACAGGCCTAGTTACTAACAAGATGCAGTGAGATTATTCCACAGCCACAAGCCCTGCAGACCATCCAGGTTACCCAGGTCGAATATTAGGGGTTGAATTCAAGTGGGTACATCGTCCAGGAAATGCATGTACCCTTAAGTGACTTAGAGGGTGCAACACATGACAGTGTGCTGGAAATGTGCCCTACTCGGCGGCAGGCTACAGATCCCAAGAGCGCCCAGGTAACGGAATTGCCTGTAGCTGGGAAATCTCTTCATGACTACTGTGTTATTCTAGTTATTAACCTTAGTCCCTTTCAGTGGGTACCCCTGACCGTGGTACTCAGGAGACCCATCCTAAACATGATGCAAGACCAGACTAGTTTAATTGTAAAAGCACAATCGCCTACGGTGTTCAGGTTATTCATACTTGTCATGTCATGTCATGTCATGTCATGTCATGTCATGTTAGCCGTCGCAACAGTATGTCAGGTTTTCTTGTCAGGAGTGCGCCACGGCGGGCCACCATCATGCATTATCATGTTATGCCCATGTATCATGTCAGGTTCATGTATCATGTCATGTTCATGTCACAATTATCCCACATTACACTAAGGATCAAGAGAAACAATATGGATAAGGTAACAAGATTTGTCATGGCAAAACAAGTGGTACAAGAGATAAAAGGGGTGCTAGGGACAGCATGTACCAGCAAACAGCATGCGCCAGCAAAACAGCATGCGCTAGGAAAATAACATACGCCAGCAAAACAGCATGCGCCAGAAAACAGCATGCGCCAGCAAAACAGCATGCGCCAGAAAAACAGCATGCGCCAGGAAAACAGCGTGCGCCAACAAAATAGCATGCGCCAGGAAACAGCATACGCCATGAAAACAGCATGCGCCAGCAAAACAGCTTGCGCCAGAAAAACAGTATGCGCCAGGAAAACAGCATGCGCCAGCTAAACAGCATGAGCCAGAAAACAGCATGCGCCAGGAAAACAGCATGCGCCAGCAAAATAGCGTGCGCCAGGAAACAGCAGGCGCCAGGACAACATGCGCCAGCAAACAACATGCGCCAGCAAACAGCATGGCAACAGCTTTTTGCCAGCAAACAACATGTGCCAGAAAACAGCATGCTCCAGGAAAACAGCATGCGCCAGCAAAATAGCGTGCGCCAGGAAACAGCAGGCGCCAGGACAGCATGCGCCAGCAAACAGCATGCGCCAGCAAACAACATGGCAACAGCTTTTTGCCAGCAAACAACATGCGCCAGGAAAACAACATGCGCCAGGACAGCATGCGCCAGCAAACAGCATGGCAACAGCTTTTTGCCAGAAAAACAGCATTGCTCATCTTCTCCAACCAGCCTCCAATGGCCATGAAAACCTAAGAACCAAAAGACCATAAATCACTCAAAATAAGTCGAAATCAGGACTTCCAATAGTCTAAATTGGGTTGAATCAAATTTTCTACAACATGGAACCATCAAAACTTGAAAACAAGAAGGTTTGATAGATCAAAACCATAAAATTCTGAAAAAGGCTAAAACCTAGATCTACAAGAAAATATATAAGAAAATGTAAAATGACAAGAACTAAAGTGGATTAGAAGGTTGCATAGAAGAGTTTAGAACAATAAAAATGGTGGATTCCTTCATGAAGCAAGTTGTACTTGCCTAGGCTAGGGTTCTTCTTGGTTGGTGGTGGAGAGTAAATGAAGAAAGAAGGAAATAATGATGAGAGAGAAAGGAAAGGGGTTATAAATAAGGAGGGTGGTGGTAGGTAGGAGGGTTCACCTTTGGTTCATGATGAACCAAAGCAAACCAAGCCAAGCCGAACCAACCCATGAATAAACCAACCAATGAAATGCTAGAATAAATCAAGCAGAGAGACATGCAATACGGGTCAAATTACGTATACGTATACAAAGATACACAATACGAACCACAGGCATTACACAGGCACAATGCATCCATGTGGACTGGCACTATAAGGCTAGGCACTATGCATCTATGCAGACTGGCACTATGCGGCCAGGCACTATGCAGCTATGCGGCCAAGTAATATGCGGCCAGGCACTATGCAGCTATGCGGCCAGTCACTATGCGGCTATGCACTATGTATCCATGCGGACTGGCACTATGCGGCCATCACTATGCATCTATGTGGACTGGCACTTATGCGGCCAATACTATGCAGCTATGCGGCCATGCACTGTGCATCCATGCGGACTGGCACTATGCGGCCAGTACTAATTATCGTCCCTGCCAGAACCAGGAGAGATGAACATAGAAGATGTCCAAAACTTGCTTTGGCCATAACTTTCTCAAAACAAGCCAAAATCTAACTTTTCAAAGGTCAAAATTGTGTGGAATCAAATTCTCTACCACATGAAATAATTAGTTTTCGAAAACAAGTAAGTTTGATAGATCAAAACCCAAAAAAACTGAAAATGGCACAAACTTAGATCTACAAGAATCCATCCATGAAAATTAAAAACTCCAAATTCTAAAGATGCTTATAATCATGTAAGGAAGAGTTTAGAACAAACAAAATAATATTTTTCCAACATTTGGCAAGATTTACTTGCCCTAGGTTGGAGGAGAAAATGAAGAGGAAGAAGATGAAGAGAATGAAAATAATGGAGGAGAGAGAGAGAAGTTGGATTTTATACAAAATTATCTCATCTCAAACCAACTAAACCAAACCAAACAAAACCAAGTTGAACCAAACCAAATTTAACCAAGTCAAAATTAAACCAAAGCAAGGCTAAGAAAGACAAGTCAAAATACGGGTCACCTGACAAAGGCCAGAATTTCGTATACGTACATTAAAAATACGTATAACAGAAAATGGGAGTGACAGGCATGCCGTCGGCATACAATGGTACACTCGCGATATGCCGGTCAAGGAGAAAATCTATAAGTTGAATTTTTTTTTAAATGTTCCGAAAATCAATAAAATACGAAATACAGTACCAAAGTACGTATCAGTATATAAATACCGATACTGTGAGATGAGCCTCACACCAGCTTACGTCGTGTTATCGGCAGTAGTATGATGTCTAGCCACAATGCTCAAAATCACATAAAATATAACTTTATTTCTCATTCACATTGCTACATTAATTACAAGATTTACAAGATTTATATTTTAAGAATTTACAAGTCTCACAAAATAAAATGAAACAACGAATCAACCTAACTAGTCTTCTAGGTTGGCCTTCCAACATACCCATGTCTTCTCCAACGGTCCAAAGCATAATATAGCAGACGATTATCTGAAAAATGTTAGTTTCCAGTCAGGAATGGAACGAGTACATTCTAACAACAGTTCCAATGATTAACAAAATCTACAAAACAGTAAATAATACTGAAATACATGATGTGGGAATAAATAAAGAATTATGGTATGAAACATGTGAGTTTTTACATGAGACAATGTAGTGATATGAACCATAATAAACAACTAAAGCAGAAACCATACTATATAGCAAGAATGCATCTAACTAGTGAGTTGAAATACCACTTTCGACATGTGAATGACTAAGAGATAAATTCAGCACCACGTACATGTCACGTGCGGCTGCTATTCTCCACGAAAGACTATAGGGATGGAAATGGTAGTTCGCATATCTACGAAGATATTTTTTTGTCCGACTAGTACTCATGGATTCGAACAAGTCACGAACACGGAAATACATTAGTCACGAAAAATAACATGTAAATAATCCATCACTACTAATCGTGTAATCATCGTGTCGAGAATCAATAAAAAATTAATGTAAAATAATACTAAATACACGAATCATAGAAGTTATCAATATAAAAAGTATTAGAAAATGTACTCGCCTAGGATCCTTTGCTGGTGAAACCGATAATCCCGTTGGGTCCACGATAGTCTGATTAGCCTAGGGTTGATGTGAAGGATTTAGAATAATAAGAAATAGGAACGTATGACTAATCACGGTTTTAAGGAAAAATCTAATCTAGAAAAAGGAAATCTAATTAAGGAAAATATAATTTAGAAAATAACTATAACTAATTAGAAATTATTTACAATATTCGAAAATATCATAATATTTTTAGGTAACTACTAGAAAATTATAGGAAAGAACTTTAGTTAAAACTATATTTGGAAAACTTAGAAAATCGATTTTAGACAAAAATCCCAATTTTGACAAAACAATCCTTGGAAAATATCTAAAAATACTATGTACATATTTAGAGAAAACCCATATTTTAGAATACCCTGACAATAATAATATAATTTTACTAATAAGTACTAATAGAAATCGACATACACAAATATATTTATAGTAAAATAAGATATTAATAATAATAAGGAAAACATATACTTAGAAAATATATTCATAAACATACGGCTGAAATCTACCAATAAGTCGATTGCACCCCAGTCCAATACTATATTTGTCACAAATATAATTAACATATAAATATAGTTTTATATAACTCAAAAATAGCCATAATACTAAATAATGTTATACTAACTATTATTCGTATATACGTATACATATATAATAATATAATATAGCCCAAAACTCGGCCCAAAACATAATGCTTATAAACCTAGAGCCCAGCCCATAAAACTTAGCCCTTGGCTGAGCCCACAACAAAAATAAGACAAAGAAAATGAAATTGAAAAGAAAAGAAAAATAAAGTCAAATCATTAGTTAACACCCGAGGCCCATAACATAATACTTATAAACCTATTTGGAAAATATATACCATACTTGAAACTACATTTTATATGTTAAAATATTTTAGATAACTATTTTTAAAATATAACAAAATATTTTAAGGCTAAATGCTAATTTGTTATATATATTTAGTATATTTTAATAACAATTTTAATATCAGCAAAACCAATGATAGCAAATAATTTAATAAAAACAACAGTACAATACTACTTATATAAAATACAGTTATAAGTATAATAGTATAATCCTTATTAATATACTATATTAAAAATATCAGCTCTGTTCTCGGAGCTTCCTTATTAAGAGCATCTCCAACCCTATTGTGACTTTGGAAAAAAGTTAATGCCACATAGGAATGACAAAATTTTATTCAAAAGTTCTTCTCCAATACAATTGTCAAGTCAATTCTGAAGCTTATGTGGCAAAAATTAAAAAAGACATTGTGAAGTTGATTGTCTTGTTCTAGATAATGCACTTGACAATGTCTTCTCTTCCATGTCATCAATTATGAATAAAAAATTAGAAAAAAGAAAGAATATGATTAGTTGTCTTAAAAGTTGCCTTGGAAGTTGGAAAAAAATATTTTTTATTATCTTCTCAATACTTTTGCATTGGAGAGAGTTTTTTTATCTCATTATCTTTTGAGATATAATTTTGCCACATAAACAAGACATTGTCTTGTGGCTCATGCCATATAGGAGCCACCTAAGACTCACAACACTTAACAAGACAATAGGATTGGAGATGCTCTAAGAAAGTGTCACTAGAGGCTCGAAGCTTGAGGAGGGCTGCGGCGGATCGCTGCGCACGGGCAGTGGCTCGAGATGCGGGTGTAGAGCTTGGTGGTGGTCCCGCCGAGGCGGCTATGACAGCCGGAAATGGAGGTGCCCGATTGATCCGGATCGGATGGAGGTGGTGATGGGCGTGGCAGTGTCGACGCGTGACGATGCACGTCATCGACACAGACACGGAAGCTGCGACAAGGAGCAGGGAAGGAGGTGGCTGTTCGAAGCATTGGAGGGTTGGTGCCCGGAAGGTCAGTGGCTCCTGCGGCGGCTCCAGGCGGCACGACATGGCTAGGTCAGGTTCAGAATTAGTTTCTGATTCCTTCTGTACTAATAGTGTGTCATGTCCTGGTTGTTTGGACACAGGAAATGATTTTTGTGAATCGTGTCTGATGTGTCGGACATGGAAAACTTGTATACTATGGTATAATGAATGGAATGATGGGGTGGACAAGAACAACATGGGTTCGGACATGGGGTCGGACACGGCTGAGACACAGATTTTGTGTATTGTGGCTATTGGTGGTGGTGATAATGTCGGATGATGGAGGATACGGCGAGGAGGTGGCGATGGTGGATCTACAAAGGTTGGCGTGGGTCGGCGATTTAGAGGTCGCGGGAATGACGAGGCATAGATGGTTGTAACGGTAGTGGTTATTGGTGAGGCGGCGGTCAGGAATGGTTTGTGGGAGTGGTGGCGTTCATGATGGTGGTGATTGCGTTGATGTTGGGACCGGGAACGACAGAAGGGGTTGGGGATTTCTAATCCCTAAAGAGGTGTTAAGATCCTAATTAGATAAGGGGTGTGGTTTCTAAAGGATAATCTTTCCCTTTAAATCGAAATAACTTTAAGTCAAAATTAATCTAATCGTAATAAACGATTACAATAGTAATTAAAATATTTTAATATTATTAAAAACTTAAATCGTATATATTGAAATCCTAACCGAATAATTATTACTACAATAATTTTAAATAACTTTTTATATTATCAATAATTTAAATCCACAATCAATTAAGCAATCAACATAATAACTCTAAAATAACCTTTAATGTTAGCGAATGACTTAATCATTCAAATATCAAATAATCATTTATAATAATATTAATTTAAATTAACAACTTAATATTATCAAATAAATTCAAATATCAAATAAGTTAGATAAATCGTCACATAAGTCAAATAATATTAAATAAAATAATTTCTAAATTAGTCAAAATCAATTCATAATAATTTTAAAAACAATACTAGATTTAAATAAGTATTGATAATATCAAGTAATTCAAATCGTATGGATATAGATCTATAATATTTTTAAAATAATTTCTAATACTTATCAAAATAATATAAATCACATATTTTTAAATTAAATCAATAATTGATCAATAATATTCGACGTCATCGAATAATTTAAAACATGTTTTTATTAATTCTATAAATATTTTATGAGTTTCAAAACCTCTTTGAAACCAATAAATGTTTGAAAGTCCAAAAGCTAATATCTTTTGTAAAACAAGATAAGGAATTTCAAGAATAAATTTTTTAAAACTAAATAGTATTTTTCAAACCATAAACTTTAAATTAGTTCTTTAATACAAAATTAATCCCAAAATACTTTCGTGAAGTTTTTGACGAAATATTTCTTTTGAACACAAAGATAAGATAAATGAAAATAATAATTTTAGAAATCCGAGAAGAGGGGTTACACTTGGGCCATTGGTTAGGAATTAAATTGTGATGAATTATGTTAGTTAGATTTTTTTGTGCTTGTCTTTATAAGAAAGCAACACAGATATGGATCTTAACTTTGGCCTAACTGAGAGTCCAGTGTTGGACTGTGTCACGACCCGTTACCCAAATTGTTGGGCCGGGCCGAGCCATGTCCAGCCTACGCTTGCTAAAGCGTAGTAAGCTGTTCTAAGAATAGACAATAAAGGATCTAAGCTGCTAACAGTTCTAAAATCACAATTAAAGGTTCATCACAACACATCATCTATAAGCGAAGGTAAACAAGTACAGACTTAATAATACACATCCAAAGTATCTAACTGGAGACAAAGTCCAGTATCCAAATATAAGAACAGAACAAAAGTCTAAGTCTCAAAACACAAGAAAGATATCTAAGCAAGGTTCCCCGCTGGAGCCTCTTCTGGAGCTAAGGCCAGGTCCTCAAAATCAGTGCCATAATATGTAACACATAGCATTTCCTTCTCGAAAAGTGAACCTACAACATTATCCTGTTAGGACGGGAGCAAGTACAACCTCTACAACTAAAGTTCTGAACATATAATGAAAGAGATGTACAACAAGAAACATGGTGTGATAAGTCTATAAAACATAAAATACTGGAAAATATGGCCTCATGGTACAACTGGGATCACATTATCATAGTAACATAGGGAACATGGCATATCATGGTTTAATTGGTTCTTTTAGAAATGACAACATATAGTTTAAAAGTTTAAAACTGTAGCATGTACGTGAATCGGTCAATAGGTGAATAGGATGTACAGCGACACATATCAAGTTTTCTGGCATGTACATACGTGCACGAACGGCATCGGTGTATATCCATACACAAACACGGGATCAAAACATACGGCAAGGTCACATATAGAATGTCACCGAGTACGGTAAGTACATACGGAGAAGGGGGTCATGTTCACGTACAATACTAACAGTTTCTCTTTAACCCGTTATTTAAACATGTGAGAGATACGAGAACAGTAAAATATATGGAAGATACTGGGAGCAGTATAAGCATGGCAGGTACTGGGAGCAGTATAAAACATGTGAATACTCAGAGCAGTACATAGTATAGTAAAAAATATACTGAGAACAAGTAAGAAGCATGTGAAGATATAAGAACTGTCCTAAGCATGGCAGGTACTGAAAGTAATACAACATGTGAAGATTTAATTTGCTATCTCAAGGATCAGTATTTTAAAAGGGTTAATACATGTTCTAACATTAAAAGACAGTAAATAAGTTTGTAGATGTACTTGCCTCGAGTAAAGCAAGAATACTAGTACGAAGATATAGATGTCCGGTGTCCTGTCAATAATGATATACAAACTCAGTTCTAAGCTACGTTCAATAATACACTTGTGGTGAGACACGACTCCTAACTGGACACTAATTAAGTGGGGACCTAGCATAAAAGTCTAATGTGGAGTGCCACTATATCCAAACTAATTTTCTAGGGCCTTCACACTATTGTAGGGTGAGGTCCAATACTACAATAACCCAATACAACACAAAATATTGAAAGTCGTAATTATTCAATAAATAAATCAAACTGTACCCTATGTTCCAATAATTTTTGAGATAGGCAAAAAGCTTAAATGTATATAAAATACAGTATCAAAATGATCCTTGTTAATTATAGAAATTTATACTAATTTTTATGGAATTTATAAATCTTCATAAATATTTATTAAAAATCAGCAAACATATGTTTCCTGAAAATGACTTCTGTTTCCCCATTTTTATAAAATACCAAAAGTACTTATTAAATACTGGAAAAATTATAATAAATTAGCTAAATTAACATAGTATTTAATACAATTTTTTCCAGATTTTTACAGTAATTAAAATATATATAAAAATCCAAAAACAGAAAGTAACAATTTCTGGAAAAATAATTAATTATAAATTAAGGATAATACATAAGCAAAATCTACAGATGTTGTCGGATGATAAAATAAATATCACCAACGTGTCCAGAACGGTCAAATTAGCTAGGATAGCCTACCCATAAGTCCAATTTAGACACAGGAGCAAAACGATAATTTTGAGTCAAAATGATGTCCGCCGTTGGACACACTTTGACGGAGCTGGGAATTGAGGCCAGGTACATCAGGCCATTTGAAGTTTTAAGACAAGTTGGAAGTAGCGTACCGGTTAGCTCTACCAGCTAATCTTGAGAGTGTGCAACGTCCTCTACGTATCACAGCCCAGACGCTACATTCCGAATCCGAGTCACATATTGGATAATTCAGAGCTGAAGATTGGACTCAATCTTTCAGAGCCAGAGAAACCAGTTGCAAGTGTAGTCAGAGGTGAGAAGAAGATCAGAATTTGAGCCATCATATAAACTCCTATTTCCTTATCTTTTCGTTCTAAACTTGACTGACGCTGCTAAGTTAGCCTAGTTTTGCAAGCTATTTTATCAAGCTTGATCATGACAGTATTTTATTGGGTGCACCCACTAATATATTGTCTAATCAGGACCGGTGCATGATGGTCTGATCAACCTCGTGTACTTTGGTTCGCTTTTGTATTTTTCTACATAGATGATATCATAAATGAAACTTGTCCCTAAATCATCGCATCCACGACTGCCTTGAAAATTCTTATTGTTGGACCTGAGTTCCGGGTGTAGTACCCGTACCTGTTTGATTCTCCTGTCCTGTCTTTAATTTTGAGGACGAAATTTTCTAAGGAAGGAAGATTGTGAAACCCAGTTTTGTAGTGTAATTATTATTTATTATTATTGTTATTATTAGAGTTAATTTATTGAGCTTTAAAATTAATTTCGAAAATTATTAATATGCTTTTTGGGTGCTGACCCAGACCCGAGCCGGACCCGAATTCCCGAACCCAGACCCAGTCCAAGTCCTATCCTTTGAATTCTGATTTGTTTTATTAAAAAAATAATATATTCTTTTGATCTGGTCCAATTGGACCAGATCCCACCCCAACCCACGTTCAAACTCACCCCTCCTCACTTTTCTCTCCTACAAACTCTCACATTCACTCACAGCACACACGTACAGCCACCCCACTTCCTTATAACTCCCATTCTCAAAACAACTTCCTCTACACTTAAGAACCCACACCATCCCCACTCTCCCCACATTGTTCTCCACAATACAGAACATAAAACTCCTCCTCACTCCTTTACTTCCCCACTTTTCCATTCTAATCCATCTCCTGCACACCCGAAACCCCTCTCCCAATACCCCCACCCGCGGATCCGAGCTCCGGCGCCCGATCCCCGGCCTCCGCGCCCAACCTCCGAGCTCCCGTCGTGACCCAGCGCGCCCGCCGGCTCCTCCAGACGTTCTCCGGCGGCCGACCCCCTCCCAGTGCGGCCGACGCCGGCGCACCCCCTGCTCTCCTAGCCCGACCCCTTCGCAGCGGACCCCGACCCCTTCGTCGCAACCCCGGCGCCCCTTTCTGTGTCGGCGCTGTCCCGAGCCGCCCGACAGCGCCCGTGCGCGCGTTCTCTGGCGGGCCACCTCCGCCTGTGGCCGTCCCGGTCAGCGTCGAGCTTCGCCGAGCCAGCGAACCCCGCTTTCTCCCTGGCTTTTCCGAGTCCAGGCCTGCCCTAGCCGGACTCCATGTCTGTCCCTCTTTCCAGTGACCCGCAGTCCCGCGGATCTGAACCCAGCGCTGTGCCGAGGTTCCCAGCTTCTGTCCGGCAGAGTTTCGGGTTTTCCGTTGCAATTTGGATCCCGTTATTTCTATAAACTTGCATCTGAGAGCTCTAGCCGAGCAACCCAAGGTATAACCCCCTGTCCCGTCCCATTTTCTTTTGGTCTGTGATGAGATTGGTCCCCGATTCCCTCCCGGAAATTCGGTCTTTAGCGACGTCGTAGTTTCGGAACCTTCGAAAAGGTTCTGTTGGTTGTTTTGCTTTTCCGAAACTTTTCGGAAAATGGATTTCTATATATTTTGGGTTTTCGGATATTTCGATATTGTGCTGTGACGATTCTGGTTGGGTTCGGACTCCCGAATTCATTTTGGGTCGTTTTGAATTAATATTGGGAATGTTGTGGATATTTTTGTATATATATTTTAGGATTCCCTGGTTTGGGATTTGCAGGAAAAAGATTGGCATATTTCCCAGTTTTTTGGTTGACCAAAAATAGAGGAGATGCTGCCAGATTTTTCCGTAAATTTAATTATATTCTTAAAAATAATTTTAAAATGGATTTCGGAAATATATTAAATAATTTGGATTTTGGGCGACGACCGTATCGGTCAATAGGCCCCGACTAAGTGCAAACGAAACCGGCTTCGTCCGGACGTTGAGGCATTAACCTAGTTGACGATTGGACCATATCTGAGACTCGTTATTATTTACTTTAATTTATTATTTATTTTATTCATATTTAAATTATAGGAAGTTTAGAACTAACGACCGTTTTTGTCTTATTTCAATTTATGTAAATAAATTGTAATGGGCATAAGCCCAGCTGGTTGTTGGCTCTGTGACTTGTAAGTTGGTAGCATAGGATTTTCTGTTGTTTTCTGGTTTTGCGAGTTTTTGTAGCGTACGTGTAAGTCAAAATATATAAGTTATTTTCATATAAAAAAATTAATAAAGATTTCTCACAATGAAATCTGCAAGTTTAACATTTAAATAACGATCATGTATTTCTCACTAAAGTAAGAAATTTAGTTTTATATTTATAGTTACTAAAATACAAAGTTTTAATCAATTAAATTGGAAACTGCGAGTTCTTCCAAAATACAAGTTTAAACGATCTTTCCCTCGTTATAAATTCAAAGCACCGATAATCGTGTTTCTGTTCGTGTTTTGTTAATAAAGAATTAAAATGGATTAGACACAATTAGAGATTTCAACTAGCGTAGTTAGATTGGTAAACCCTGGTTTCTGAGTCAAATTTCTCGAATGTAGGAATTCGAGGACGATCCTAAATTCCTATCTCGAAGTCTTCATCCTCTCCAGTCCAGTCTATTTTGAGGCAAGTATAGTTTGTGTTAGTTTACTGTTATTTTAATAATCGCTTTACTGCAAGTTTAAACCACGATGCAAACACGAAACTCTCCCTGAGAGTACTGACTGTAACTACTGTAACTGATTGGGGACTGGAGGAATAGAATAATATTTATGACCACATCCAAAACAATAACTTAGGCCAGTATTAGCTTACCCCTCTTACACACGGGGATAAGCCGAATCGTATCAATAGGATACAACTGTACAACCCAAGCCGGTCATATTCATTGCCTATTCAAATCACACTGTTTTACTGCTAGAAAACTATTCATTTCCAAACTGTTTAAAAGTGCATGATTCTATTATTTATTTTAACTGTTTAAATTAGCATGAATTGTACTTTGCTCCCTCCTGACTGGAGATACATTTTAGGGGACATTGAGGATGCTGAGCTGTTATACAGCAGCTACTACGACCCTGCTCTGTACCCTGTAGTGCTGCCAGAGTCCCCATTAGAGGACATTGGGACTGAGGCCGATGAGCCGACTGATTAGCAAGCTTTTTCTTTTCCAGCTTTGTTGTCTTTTTAAAACTCTGTTATTTGAATTCAGTTATTTATTTCAGTACATTTAAATTCCAGTTGTATTTGATTTCAAAGTTTAATAAAGTTTCATTTTCCGAATTTTGAGTTGTGACAAATATAGATGTTGTTGTTATGGTTACCTGCTAATGGAACAGCTTACTGCCGCCGTCTCAACAACGGTGCAGGCTGGGCATGATCCGATTCGATCCAACAATTTGGGATCGGGTCGTGACAGAAAAAATAGATATTTAAAATAGAGAAATTATGTGGGACATTTGTGCAGTCATGGGAGAATAAAATGGGGCTTGGGTTCGGGTTCGATCAAGCCGGGTCGGGCCAAAATCGGACAGGGGGCAATATTCGAATTAAAATGGGTATTTATAATCATTGATAAATAAATAACATGTGGGGACTCCAATAAATGGGACACAAGTGTCATGTGGGTAGTAGGCTTCGTGTGGGCCACGTGCATACTTTGGGTCGACTAGGTTGGATCGATATCGGGTCCCGAAATTAAATTGGAAATTAAATCAGGTTTTACGGTAGATAATTAATTGGCCTAAATTGAACCAAAAGTTGTGCGAAGGAAATGGAGCACAAAATAGAGTGTCGGAGTAGGACACGAAGGTCATGGGTGAAGAGCGTCTCGAGTAGATCATTTATGAGAAGTTGGTTCTAAGAAAATGACTGGTCTGGTGCTCCTAAATTAAAAGTCACGGTGACGTGCAAACGAAGATCAAAGATAAAAGTGGGAATAATTATTCAATGATTAATTGGTCTAAGTTAACCCGAAGTTACACGATACAAAAAAAGCACAAGGGAACGAGTTCAAGTGGGACATGATATATTAAAACGAAGATAGTCTTGTCTACTTCAAAACCCATGAAGAGAGTTTACAGAGATTGGCATCCCTGACGCTCCAGAAGTCAAAGTTACGGAAAGTGCATTAATGATCAAAATAATTAAATAATAATATATTTACTGAAAATAATTCATTCAGAAAATTTAAAATAACCCTAAAATTCAGGGGGCTTACATCCTACCTACCTTACAAAAATTTCGTCCTCAAAATTAAAAATCACCCAATAGGTCAAACTATAACATGTAGCTGCTCTGGCTACGATACTCAATCTGCTACCCTTATAATCATCTATTCTGTTTCTCCTTATAATCTTTTTGGTTCAGGTTCAACAAAGTCCTTCTATCATAAACTACGTCATACATCCTTTAGAATCTTTCATACTAACATGGAACCTTAACGTATACCCTAAAATATAGGTCATTCGCTGGACATGTCTATAAGCATAAAATGCTTAATCATCAATCATATTTCCAACCTCAATTGTAAATACTTGATTTCCTTATCACATCCTAAGTATCCTTATTCTATCAATCCACAGTTCCTTTGCATCCTTTGTTGTCAATCCTTTCCTACAACTTCTCCTTGAAATCATACGTTCAATATTTATCCTTGGCGTAGAGCCTTCTTCTTTTTACTCAACAATTCCTCCGAATATAAATCATCGATTTCAAACTCCTGATTTATTAATTACCAATGTACATATGTCTCTGCCTTGTTCCTTGTCTTTTTAACTGATATCTTTCCGATCTCGTATGCAATATCATATCTCATTCTAACTTATTTTATATCATTCCACATATCGATCTACCCTCTAATCACATGTAATCAGCTATAGATAACCAATAATCACTTGGTCATCAAAGTCCTACGAATACTCAATCCTCAAATTCTAAGCACAAGCTTCTAATCCTCAATCCGTAGTCACAACAATATAATATTTTATTATTCCATCTTAGATACCCTATCATCAAGTCATACTATCAATACAATCGTTCTTAATGGTTTCCAAGTCTACTACAGTCAGTCACCCATACTTGTCTCATAAGCTTAATCTAATCAATCCCTAGAAAAAGTATTTATCACAATCACACAATACATTTATAGTTATACTACAGAATCAGTTAACAAGGTTTGGCTATTTCAGTCGTCTATCAAATAGAAGGTAACATGGCCTAAGACTGGGTCAAGCAGTCCATAATAGTGTCCAAAAAAGTTGAAGGTCAAGCAAAACGGGAAAGTTTATTGGAATATCTCCAAGAATGGTATGAAGACAACGGGATACATAACGAGAAGAATTATCCAAGAGGTTAACGAAAAAGAGTTAGTCAAGTTATAGAAAAACTGGAAAACAAAAATAACTATGTCCAAAAAGATAACATGAAAACAATCCTATTGGAGAGTCCTAGAGAACCTATAATCCTAGTTGTAGATGTAGATAGAACAAAGTTAATCAAGACGGAGAAGAATGATAATAATAATTTGTTCTTGCTCATTCGGTCATAACGAAGTAAACCAAGTTAAGATATGATCTGATAACCATACACGTCTTCCTGAAATTATGTTGCCAGAATTTCTGCCACACCAGTAAGCTTAGATGCAACAAACGATAGAGTCAAAACTAAGGTATACATCTTCTAATCTTGTTATCTAGAATCCTCGCCACGCCAACCGGTATGGCTGCGAGAAAATCTAAATTCCATAACTAGGATAAGTATATCCGAAATCAGGCCCTACGTTTTTGTCATATAAGCTAATATGGCTGCGATAAATTCTAAACTCCATAAATAAAGCAGACGTTTACCTTATCAGGATATATCGTAATTCAATCTACCAAATTTATCACGATGCAAGATCAAAATTAACAACGAAAATCAGAAATCAATTTCAACAACGAATTAAGGAAGAGCAAATGGAAATAAGCGAAAATAGATTTCTAGGTAAGATTTAGAGTGAGTGTCACCCTCATTTCCCGTATTTCCCGTATTTCGTATTTATACTCGTATCTGGATTTTGGCAGGTATTTTTATTTTTTCTCAACTTGTGAAATTTTGGTATTTCTCGTATTTTGGGTTTTGTCATGGCTCGGTTTTAATTGGTTTGGATTGGTTTGGTTGGATTTAATAGGTATTGGATCACCTTAGCCTATGCTCCACCCTCAACACACCACATCTCACCCTCTTTATAATCCCCACCTACCACTCTCTCTCTTCATTACCACCACCATTTATTTCCTTCTTCTTCTTCTTCTCCTTCCTCTACACAACTCTCCCAACCCTAGGCTAGTGCATCTTGCCACAACATGAGAACCCTCTTTTCTTTGTCCATTTGCTAGATTAGGACATGGTGATCAACATTAGTCCTTGGCTTTTTGTGATTTGGTGTCTCCATTGCTCTAGATCTAAGTTTTTCCTATTTTCGGATTTTGCATGTTTTGATCCATTTTAGTTGGTTTTCTATGAGTTTTGATGTTTCCATATGGAAGAGCATTCAGTTTCACTCTAGTTGGAACTTTGGAAATCCGGATTTGGAGTTCGGATGGCCAAGTTATGAACTTTTGAAGCTTGGGTTCATCCATGGTGTTCTTGCTGTTTGGAGAAGACAGTGAGCAGTGTGCAGAGCTGTTTAGCTACGCACACTGAGCTGCGTGCGCTCTTTAGCGCTGCGTACGCAGACTTGAGTACGCTTCCTGTTGGAAGCGTGACTCCTTGAGTGTTCGTGACTTTTCACCCACGCTGCTCTCTGTAGCGTGCGTGACTTTTCACGTACGCAGCTCCCTTGAGCGTGCGTGACTTTTCACCTACGCTGCTCTCTGTAGCGTGCGTGACTTTTCACTCACGCTGCTCTCTATAGCGTGCGTGTCTTTTCACGTACGCAGCTCCCTTGAGCGTGCGTGACTTTTCACCTACGCTGCTCTTTGTAGCGTGCGTGACTTTTCACCCACGCTGCTCTCTGGCGTGCGTGACTTTTTACATACGCAGCTCTCCTGCGTGCGTGACTTTTATGTACGCTGCCCTGAGCGTGCCTTGGTACGCAGACTTGAGTGTGCCTTGGTACGCAGACTTGAGCGAGCCTTGCGTGCGTGACTTTTACGTACGCTGCCCTGAGTGTGCCTTGGTACGCAGACTTGAGTGTGCCTTGGTACGCAGACTTGAGCGAGCCTTGCGTGCGTGACTTCTACGTACGCTGCTCTCCTGCGTGCGTGACTTTTACGTACGCTGCTCCCCTGCGTGCGTGCTTTTGTGCGTACGCTGCCCCTGACCCCCTTGCTTAACCCTTTGGCTCTTGGAGTATTGGTTTTATTTCTCGATTTGGTTTATCTTTTGTGGATTTGAGTTTTCCTGAGATCTGTTCAACACAGCACGACTATCTTGACCCGACACGGCCTAGCACGATTTTTAAGTAATTGTTTATGACTAGTACGGTTTTCGGATTTTCTGTGAATTATGATCCTGGTATTCTCTGATCTCCTTGGTAGTGACCCAGTGGGGTGCACACCTAACTTGTAACTTGTAACTTGTAACCTGTAACTTGTAACTTGTAACAAATCCTTGTGACTTGATAACTTGATAGTGGCCCGTGGCGGCGCACTCCTGACTTGACTTGACTTGATAACTTAGCTTGACCTGCCTTGACACCGTGGGTGGTTCTTCTTGCTTGCTTGTGCAATCCACTTGTCTTGTCTTGCATCATGCCTAGGACGTGACTCCCTGATTCCCACGGTCAGGGATTCATACTGAATCTGGCTAGGTTAATGACTAGATGGATCAAATAGTTCATGGAGAAATCCCCAGTTACCTGTTGCCCCTTTGGTCCCGGCCTTATATATATATACTTGGGATTTGTTGCTATCCGTCGAGATGAGCGCACTTCCAGCCCGCCGTCGAGTGTGGTACCTTAGGACACATGTATCTTACTACAGTGTGTCTGCTATATCCAGCTATCTTTTCCTTTTCTTGCTGGGATCACTCAGGTAGTAACAAACAGGTAACCGGACTTAGAATTTTTATTGCATCTTGCTAGTAATTAGGCCTGTGATAACCCTAGTTAGTTAAAGTAGTAAGCCGTAGTACTTGCTTGGTCGTGATTGATTGGATGGAGTCTAGTCCCGCTTGTCCTGTCCTGATCCTGTACAAGGTCATGACATGACATGATTACTCGTGCTTTACCTTAATCATGATTAATTACAGGTCCTGATTTCTTGTATTTTATCTTGCCGATAAATGGTGGGAGAAACCAAGTTCCGTTCAGACGAAGGGTTACAACCCCGGTCCTTGTTTGGTTTACGGGTTGTAACCTGGTTATCTGAATAGTCCCATGGTTATCTCATCGTATATCACCTGCCTGGTTTCTCCTTAATAATTGTCTTCATTATGTAATTATTTCCTTTTTTTATGTTCTGATATGCTGGCTTTTGTTCTTATTTCGTGGCCCCCTTGTGGCACTTGCTCTTTCTGGGGTTGACCCAGCTGGTTTTGTGTGGCCAGATTTCGGAGCAGCTCCCGAGGATCTACCTGCTTCCCAGCCCGATGGTGAACACTAGACGGAACCCGGGCAACGAGTGGGTTTTCTATTTTTGTTTCGCTCACTCAATTGTAAAATTATTCTTTTGAGGCGTTTAGCCGACGAGCACCTGTTTAGCTCGTGCACTTTACTTCTGTCTGCCTACGGGCTGTAATCATGATTGGCAACTCGAGGTTGATCATGTATGACTTAACTCTTGTTAGTCCTTACATTTTGTACGACTAGCTTCGTGATCATCTGGATATGTAATGTTTGGGACGCCTTACAAGTGTATATTTGGTGATCCAATATCTTGAGATTATTATTAGTTGGTTGAGATTGAGACAATAGGATAATTTATGACCCTAAGAGACTGTTGGCTTGTAGATAAACCCTCATATTTCTAGACAGCCGTGACCGTATAGTGAGATGGATTCCATTTCATTATACGTAGCTGGCTATGTCCGCCCCCGCTCTCCAGTATTCTGGTTCTGGGGCGTGACAGTGAGATCCTCAGGGGTCATCCCAAGGGTACTAAATTGGTCAAAATTGTAACCCACTGAATTTCAAACAAGAGACTAAATACAGTTAACGGTCCTATGCTGTGATGAGTTCTCCTATGTTGCAATCCTAGAAATCCTCTAGGTGTTCTAAATGTTGTCCTAGTGTTATCAAGTTGTCCTAAGATCCTAATTACAGGCATGCTTGGTACAATAACGTAACCAAACAACTTAAGTCTGGACCTGCATGGGCCACCAAAAAAAAATATCACGATCCGTTACCCAAATTGTTGGGCCGGGCCGAGCCATGTCCAGCCTACGCTTGCTAAAGCGTAGTAAGCTGTTCTAAGAATAGACAATAAAGGATCTAAGCTGCTAACAGTTCTAAAATCACAATTAAAGGTTCATCACAACACAGCATCTATAAGCGAAGGTAAACAAGTACAGACTTAATAATACGCATCCAAAGTATCTAACTGGAGACAAAGTCCAGTATCTAAATATAAGAACAGAACAAAGTCTAAGTCTCACAAAACAAGAAAGATATCTAAGCAAGGTTCCCCGCTGGGGCCTCTTCTGGAGCTAAGGCCAGGTCCTCAAAATCAGTGCCATAACATGTAACACATAGCATTTCTTTCTCGAAAAGTGAACCTACAACGTTATCCTGTCAGGACGTGAGCAAGTACAACCTCTACAACTAAAGTACTGAACATATAACGAAAGAGATGTACAACAAGAAATATGGTGTGATAAGTCTATAAAACAGGAAATACTGGAAAACATGGCCTCATGGTACAACTGGGATCACAGTATCATAGTAACATAGGGAACATGGCATATCATGGTTTAATTGGTTCTTTTATAAATGACAACATATAGTTTAAAAGTTTAAAACTGTAGCATGTACGTGAATTGGTCAATAGGTGAATAGGATGTACAGCGGCACATATCAAGTTTTCTGACATGCACATACGTGTACGAACGGCATCGGTGTATATCCATACACAAACGCGGGATCAGAACATACGGCAAGGTCACATATAGAATGTCACCGAGCGCGGTAAGTACATACGGAGAAGGGGGTCATGTTCACGTACAATACTAACAGTTTCTCCTTAACCCGTTATTTAAACATGTGAGAGATACGAGAACAGTAAAAACATGTGGGAGATACTGGGAGAAGTATAAGCATGACAGGTACTGGGAGCAGTATAAAACATGTGAATACTCAGAGCAGTATATAGTATAGTAAAAAATGTACTGAGAACCAGTAAGAAGCATGTGAAGATATAAGAACTGTCCTAAGCATGGCAGGTACTGAAAGTAATACAACATGTGAAGATTTAACTTGCTATCTCAAGGATCAGTATTTTAACAGGGTTAATACATGTTCTAGCATTAAAAGACAGTAAATGAGTTTGTAGATGTACTTGCCTCGAGCAAAGCAAGAATACTAGTACGAAGATATAGATGTCCGGTGTCCTGTCAATAATGATATACAAACTCAGTTCTAAGCTACGTTCAATAATACACTAGTGGTGAGACACGACTCCTAACTGGACACTAATTAAGTGGGGACCTAGCATAAAAGTCTAATGTGGAGTGCCACTATATCCAAACTAATTTTTTAGGGCCTTTACACTAGTGTAGGGTGAGGTCTAATACTACAATAACCTAATACAACACAAAATATTGAAAGTCGTAATTATTCAATAAATAAATCAAACTGTACCCTATGTTCCAATAATTTTTGAGATAGACAAAAAGCTTAAATGTATATAAAATAAAGTACCAAAATGATCCTTGTTAATTATAGAAATTTATACTAATTTTTATGGAATTTATAAACCTTCATAAATATTTATTAAAAATCAGCAAACATATGTATCCTGAAAATGAGTTCTATTTTTCCCATTTTTATAAAATACCAAAAGTACTTATTAAATATTGGAAAAATTATAATAAATTAGCTAAATTAACATAGTATTTAAATACAATTATTTCCAGATTTTTACAGCAATTAAAATATATATAAAAATCCAAAAACAGAAAGTAACAATTTCTGGAAAAATAATTAATTACAAATTAAGGATAATACATAAGCAAAATCTACAGATGTTGTCGGATGATAAAATAAATATCACCAACGTGTTCAGAATGGTCAAATTAGCTAGGATAGCCTACCCATAAGTCCAATTTAGACACAGGAGCAAAACGGTAATTTTGAGTCAAAATGATGTCCGCCGTTGGACACACTTTGCACCGAAAAACATGTCAAGATAGAAGTCTACAAAACCTAACAAATTATATGTCCACGAATTCAGAATGATGATACGAACCCAACGGTATGTCCGAAATAGGATTCCGATGTGCCGATCTCAAAATGACACGTTGACACGGACACTTGGAAATCCGGTTTGTACCGAAATGCGTGCCGGAGCAAATGTCTTCAAAACTCAGCAAATTATATGTCGAGGAGTCCAGAATGACGATACGAACTCAACGGTATATCCGGAATTGGATTCCGATGAGCCGATCTCAAAGTGACCCGTTGACTCGGAAAGTAGGACCCATTTTGCACCGAAATACGTGTCAGGGCCCACGTTCTCCAAATCAAGCAAACTTTATATGAAAACATGCCAGAACGACGCCACGAGTCTACTGGTGGTGTCAAAAATTGAATCCGGAGTCCCGGGTTCAAAAATGGAATTTAAAAAGTGCAAATTAAAGAATTCGGACGGCCAACTTTGGCGTCGAATTCGACCAACCAAACGTAGTTAAAATGAAACGAAACTTAAAGGAGATAGGACGATGGTTATACCAGCTACGCACAGAAACTGGTAGCGCGCAACTGGAGCTGCGACGACAAAGATACGAACCCGCGAAGTTGGCGTCACGAAACTGTCCAAAAATAGTTCAATTTAATACGTCAACTTGGTGGCCAGTTTTGAGGTATCAAACGACGAAATTAACGGACAAAAATTGAGGGAAGTGAAGTGCTATATACCGAGATTGTGACGGAGCAAGGAGTTCACTGATCCAACGGTCAGATCTCCCGAAAAACGCGCACGAAGTCGCTGCGACGGGGCGCCATTTCCGAGTTCAAAACTCGCGCGCGCCGACGGGACCTCGTTCAAAACGCACGAATCGACTATACGTCACACCGGGGAGGGAGGTGGTGGCCCAGGAGGTGTTCGCCGGAGGCGTGCACGCTTAGGGGGACCGACCACGGCGGCCGTGCGGCGGCGCGGCGGTGCACGACGGCGGCCCGTGTGCGCGCGCACGTGCGCGCCGCTGCTGCTGCATGCCGCTGCTGTTGCGCGCCTGAGCGCGGGGGAGGGGCCTCGCTGGCCTGGCGCACGTGCTGCACCGGCGGTCGCCGGTGGTGGCGGAGGCCCGACAGCCGTCGCGCGGGGGTGGAGGAAGGTGGTGTTGGTCATGATGGTGGTAGGAAGATGATGGTGGGGATGGTGATGAAGAGAATGGTGGTGGTAATGGTTTTAATGGTCATAGTGGTGGTGATGTTAATGGGGGTGTGTAGGAGGAGGAGAGTAGGAGGAGGCTGTGGGTGGTGGTCAGCCGACAAGGAGGGAGATGGGGAGCTGGTGTAGTGAGAGGGAGAGAGAGCTAATTATTTGTATGTGTGTGGGTGTGTTTAAATAAGAGAGAGATTGTATATATATTATATATATAGAAAGAGTGTGAGAATAGAGAGAGAGAGAGAGAGAGAGAGAGATATTTGAGAGAGGGGGAGAGTGAAGTCGGTTGTGAATAGGGGGGGTGTTCGGCTGGTATGATGGAGGGGTGAGGTATGAGTTTAAATAATAGGAGAGAGAGTATATATATATATATATATATATATATATATATATATATATATATATATATAAAATATATATATATATAGATATTTGTAAAGTGGAGAGAGAAAAAATAGATATTTAAAATAGGGAAAATAGGAAAATTATGTGGGGCATTTGGGCAGTCATGGGAGAATAAAATAGAGCTTGGGTTCGAGTTCGGTCGAGCCGGGTCGGGCCAAAATCGGACAGGGGCAATATTCGAATTAAAATGGGTATTTATAATCTTGGGTAAATAAATAACATGTGGGGACTCCAATAAATGGGACACAAGTGTCATGTGGGTAGTAGGCTTCGTGTGGGCCACGTCCATACTTTGGGTCGACTAGGTTGGTTGGATGTTGGGTCCCGAAATTAAATTGGAAATTAAATCAGGTTTTACGGTAGATAATTAATTGGCCTAAATTGAACCGAAAGTTGTGCGAAGGAAATGAAGCACAAAATGGAGTGTCTGAGTGAGACACGAAGGTCATGGGTGAAGAGCGTATCGAGTAGATCATTTATGAGAAGTTGGTTCTAAGAAAATGACTGGTCTGGTGCTCCTAAATTAAAAGTCACGGTGACGTGCAAACGATGATCAAAGATAAAAGTGGGAATAATTATTCAATGATTAATTGGTCTAAGTTGACCCGAAGTTGTGCGATACAAAAAGAGCACAAGGAAACGAGTTCAAGTGGGACATGATATATCAAAACGAAGATAGTCTTGTCTACTTCAAAACCCATTAAGAGAGTTTACAGAGATTGGCATCCCTGACGCTCCAGAAGTCAAAGTTACGGAAAGTGCATTAATGATCAAAACAATTAAATAATAATATATTTACTGAAAATAGTTCATTCAGAAAATTTAAAATAACCCAGAAATTCAGGGGGCTTACAGACTGAGCTATAGGTTAGGTTGGTTATGAGTGATTTTGACCATGGGTCGAGCCCAAGGTTAGTAGAAAAGGATGTTAGAGTAAGTGATTAATTAAGTAAATAGGGTTTAGTCCTAAACAAATAAATTTCCTATTAGGATATAGTCATAGACTTAGAATAATTTTCTGAGAATAATATTTTGTCTCTTTGACATAGATTCTTTGGACGTTGGACTTGACCCTAGGACAAATCCAGACAAGTACGCTACAATTTGAATTCCATATTAATTAACTATTTTTGCATGGCATCTCATATTGGACACGTAGGCTACACGGGGATTTTGATTATACCATTGTTCTCTTATTGTACTCATTGATCATTGTTGGGGATTTGGGGAAAATACCTAGTTTACATGTAATCATACCCATTGTACTGATTGTTGATAGCTTAGTCACACATCGTGCACGTGCACCTAAGCCGTATCGTACGGATTGTACTATTGTTCTATTGTACTCTCCAAGTCGGTCACATGTAAATTATGATTTCCAATTCACTATTGTACTTAGACATTCCATTGATTGTACTGTCACTACTGCATTTACATTAGTAGCATTGCTTTACAGTTTATTAGTGTGATTCATATCTTAGGGTTGTACTTTGCTCCTTTCATGACTTGATGTGTTACAGGTGAGTTAGATGCTGACTTGTATACTAGCTACTATGGTCCCACAGAAGGAGTTACTGGTGATGACTTAGCTCAGGAGGTGGAGCCAGCTGTTGATCTAGAGGTCTAGAGCAATGTCTGTGTAGCATATGGTAGTAGAAATTTGTGTTGTACTATTTAGTGTTGTACTGTGTAGTTAGATAACTGTAATAATAGCTTAGGATGTACTTTATTCTTTACCGGATCTGTTTTCAGACATCCACTGTAAAAGTGTACTCCTAAAGCATAGTGGAACTCTGTGGTTGTGATGGGGTTATGATAGTTATGCGATAGTGTTGTGATGAAATTGATTTTATGATTATTATTGAGGTTTAGACAGCTTACTACCACTGTTAACGACAGCGTAGGCTGGACATGTCCGACTCGTATCCAGTTATCTGGGATCGGATCGTGACAACTATCACTATAAATATTGATAAGCACCTTGGTGACTTGAACCAAGGTGCTTATATATATATATATATATATATATATAATATATATATATATATATATATATATATATATATATATATATATATACAAGCACCTTAGTTCAAGTCGTTAAGGTGGGAGTCATTTTTCAAGAGGTTCCTGAGTTCAAGACTTAGGTTAATTCTCATAAAAAATGAAAGTGAACAGTTGGATGGAAACTGCAGGCCAGACAAGTCAGAAGTGGGTCAGAGGTAGTACACAACCACAAACCTTGCCTTACCAAGAAGAGCGTCCAAGGAAAGTCAAACGCAGATGTAGTTTTTCTTAGGTGTTCTAATTTCTCCGAACCGGCGAGCAGCGTCAAGAAAGGATTCGAACCGTGTCCGTCCCCATGGAATCCCGGTGTACCCAACGGACTATATATACCCCCACGGACAAAAAAACAATTTAAATAAATAAAATGTAGTTATATGGTAGATTTTGGTGAGCTTTGACTTGTTCCATTTTACTGGAGAAACTACTTACTGGTGTTGGGAAGTTAGGCTTGGATCATCAGGGCTTTATCGGCCTTTGTGTAACCTCATAGGAATCTTAATTGTGTCCTCATCTTTATCCAAAAGAGGAAAAAAAAAAGGAGAAGGAAAAAAAAAAAAAAAAGAATCATGTTAGTGTTATCATCTGTGAATCTGGCATTTAGGATTTAGCCACTTTCCCCCCGTCGGAAATGTTACATTTTTAATTGCGAAAGGTCTAATGGTACTCTGTGCCTAACCCGTTGATCAAATCAAGAAGTTGTGCTTAAAATACGCTTTTGCAAAGTGCAACTAACGTAATCCTCTCTTCCCTTTGTTTTCTCTTCCACTTCACTCAATTGATGCTTTAACGGTCTAAGTGTAGGGGCATTCCGCATGTTATGTTGACGGCCATTAGAACAATATGGATAAACTAGTGGAAAGCTACTTGAAAGTATGTGAAGCTTTAGGAACCTAAATCCTTTGCTTTTCCCTTGTTTTAACTTTAGAACTCAAAATTATGAATAATTCTGAGTTGATGCTTATCCTAAACTAACTTAATTCCTACGGAAACTCTTTTTGGCTCACGGGAGGTAACCGTGCGGACGTGTCACCTCCTCACTGCCCCCTCTTAACCATTAACGGCCCCACCCCGCCCCTTTCTCTCCAATCAGCGTGCGACAAGTGGCCCGCGGGTCAATACTGTGGTCCAAATTCGCAGACAACGTAGCTCTGCTCTAATTTCTAGTATATTTTAAAGGTAAGATAAATTATAGCCACAAAAACTTTTCTTTCCTACAATAAGAAAAAATAATTTTGTACGGCCTTCTCTAACTTTCTGAATTTGATAGTCCTTTTATTACCAAGTCTCTCCCTCCACTAATTTTATTTTTTTAGTTATTTTTGAAATAAACTGAAATGACAATTATGCCTTTGTATTTAAAACTTAAGTTGTTAGCTTAACCATTGTTACCAGCGGCGGATCCAGAAACTATAGCTAGAGTGGGCTACCAAAATTTAGGATGGACTGAAAGTAGGTAAATCCATATAAAAAAAAATGTAAATTTTTTTTTGGGCCCCCACCCCCCGCACCCCCCAGCCGCGGATCTGCCCCTGCTCTCGAGTACTAAGTCCCATTGTCAAGACCCGTCAGAATTTGCACATCATTCTAAGAGCATCATTAGTAGATGATGCTCAAAATGTCAAATTTGTATGAGCATTCATGAAGAAGTCTACATAACATGTGATAACGAGATGGTCTCAATGAGATACTATTGTCTAACATAGTAACATAGTGACAATCAAGCTCTATGTGTTTCATTCTATCATAAAAAAATACATGATTGCAAAGTGAACATGGCTAGTATTATCACAATGTAGTAGAATCAATATTTTCTCATTTAGGAAGAAAGGATTTTGGCAAGAAACTGATTTAAAAACATAGAACTGAAGGGGGAAAAAAAAGTCCGGATGAAGCCATATTTTTTTAGTTTTTCTAACCAAATTTCTTTATTTCTCTCTTGATGCTAAGAGAAGAAAACTATCAACGCAAGTAAAAAGTGGGCATTTGGTCTAGTGGTATGATTCTCGCTTAGGGTGCGAGAGGTCCCGAGTTCAATTCTCGGAATGCCCCTATTATTATAATTTATTACTTTTTTTCATAGCATGCTTCCAGCTTTATTTGCTCATCACTTCATTAAATTGGACGTCTAATAATTCATCAAAGGGTTCCGTGGTGTAGTTGGTTATCACGTCAGTTTAACACACTGAAGGTCTCCGGTTCGAACCCGGGCGAAGCCATCATTTTTTTTTTCATTACATTTTTGCATAGAACACCTTGCAGTTTTTATTTTTATATACAGGTGATTTTTTTAGCTATTTGGTATTTTCATCTAACATCTTACAAGTTTTATTTCACTATACATATACATATGACAAGTTTTTGCATACTGTATCCACCCAGCCATATCAGTTTCTAAATTCTAACTGTGAGCAAAATTGTCACCCCTACTAATTATGCTGTCAATAACTAGAGAAATGAGCCAAGATCCTCCATCTAAAAATGTGTATGCAAATAATACTCGGCTTGTGTAGAATAATTCCCCCTACTAATCAGAGGCGGATCCAAAAACTATAACTAAAGTGGGCTATCATATATTTGGGTGGGCTAGAAGTGGGCTGGCTAACCCATATAAAAAAAATTCGAAAAAAAAAATTTATATGAAAAAAACATGTAAAATATTTTTTTTGGGTCTCATACTTGCATCCGCCCCTGATTGTTACTCTCTCTCTCATGTGGACTTTTTAATTAAGTATATTTTAAAAAGTCTTTGAGCTTGCCAAACTTCCATCCTAGCATTAGTATAGTCCAGTAGACCTTTCCATTAAGTCGCATTTGAATAATTGATTGACATGGGAACCCTAGGTATATATCGCACACGTAAGAGACCCTTTTCAATGTTCAGGAGCATTTGTCAAAAAGTCTTTAGGAGGACACGTATGGATGAAGAATACGCGACTCTTTTTCTGGTTTAGTTGGAAACCAGACCATTTCCCAGATTCTGCCAGAAGATCCTTGAGCGCTAGAATACATCTCTCCAAGGTTCAACAAAAATGAGCAAATCATCCCCATAAATCAATTGCAAGACTATCGGTTATGTGCGTTCAAATAGTGGGATGATTGATTGCACTTGAGAGGCCTCTTCCATTATGAAGGAGAAGTACTCCATAACTAGGGATGGCAATAGGGTGGGTAGAGGGCGGGGATCATATTTTTCATTTTCATCTCCGAGTAGTATTCGAATTTCTATCCCCATCTCCGTTTTCCGTCGGGTTCAATTTTTTTACCCCCGTCCCCGTCCCCATAAAACAATGCATTTTCCGTCCCCGACCTCGTTAACACTTCCGGGGCCAAATTTTTTCGTCTCTCGTCCGGTTAACAATTTTTTATGTACATTATAAGCTTAAAAAAATATTTTTATTACAAAAAAAAGTACAAAGCATGTTAATAAAACATGATTTTCATAAAATATACTACTAGATGATCATAAATCATACCATTTTTAATGGGTTACACATATGGATATGGGTATAAGTAATTGGAAATTTACCGGGGCAGGGAGTACTATACCCATACCCGTCCCCGAATCCGATCGGAAAATTATTTTAATCCCCATCCCCGTCCCCATCCCATTTTTAAATCCCCAAACTCGTTCCCATCGGGTAAAAAAATTGGGTCCCCGTCGGATTCGGGGGGACATTGCCATCCCTATCCATAACTATGGCGAAGAGATAAGGCGAGAGCATATCTCCATGTCTGTCACGCCCTAAAACGAGAATACTAGCAAGTGAGGACGGACAAGGCCAGCTACGCAATTCCAAGGTACGCCAGTACTCTGAAATTACGTATAAGCTGTCAAGACATGGGGGTTACTTCTACAAACCAACAGTCGATCCTAAGTCAAGCGTTCCTAGGTATCTCAATCACAGGCAATTATACAAGGTACAAGAAGTATGATCATCAGACATACAATAGTAAAGCGTCCCAAACCATATATACATGGATGATCATGAAGCTAGTAATACAAAATGGAGAACTAGTAAGAGTAATAGTCATACATGATAAGCTCTAGCTATAGTCTAGAATACGCACATCATGTTTTGGCCCGTAGGCTAAATGTCAAGATCCGAAAACACGAGCTAAACACGTGCTCGGAGGCTAAACGCCACAAAAGAATAATGTACATATTAAGTGGGAGAATGAAACAAGAAACCCACTCAGGTACTCTGGTGCTCCGGATGGTCACCGTCGAGTAGATGGTACGGAAGATCCTCTGGGCTCCTCTATCAGATCTGGCCAAACAAAATCAGTAGGGTCAGACCCCCAAATAGCAAGTACCATAAAGGAAGCCAAACTATGGACTAAAACCAGCAATAGCTAACATAGCAATGGTTAGAGAAAGCAATAAGTAAATGCAGATCGAGACTCGTGCACTACCAATGCACTCATCCCGAGAAATAGAAAAGACAATAAGTAAGCCACTTGGAGCATAAGTAATTAACATGTAACATAATGTAAACTGTGGACTTGTGAATTAAACAGAGAACTTGTGACGTAGCTAAACAATGTAAGAGAAATGGTACATGCAAACATGTACGGTAAGTGAAACATGTGAGCATGTTAGATAACTGAGCCTGGTGAGCATGTTATGTAACTAGGGCATGAGAGCGTGTGAGAACTATATAGAACGACAATGATAGGATGACTTAAGAACTATTCCAGAAGTCAAGTTACAACCCGTAAACCAAACAAGGACCGGGGTTGTAACCCTTCTTCTGAACAGAACTTAGTCTCTAATCATTGTATAGCATAAGGATCTTGTATAACTTGTGAGTACCGAATAGGACAACAAATGATAAGATGACTTGAGAGCTATTTCAGAAGTCAAGTTACAACCCTTAAACCAAACAAGGACCAGGGTTGTAACCCTTCTCCGGAACAGAACTTAGCCTCCGATCATTCATTGACAAAGGTAAGGCATGAACAATAATGTACTGAAATAAACATACGGACACAGCCTAGACAAAACTAGACTGGACTGGACTGACGCCATCCATTAAACAAGGCCAAGCAATGAGTATGACTTGATACATTAGCTAACTAGAATTATCACAAGCCTAGTTACTAACAAGATGCAATGAGATATTTCCACAGTCACAAGCCCTGCAGCTATCCAGGTTATCCAGACGCAAGTTACAAGAATTTATAGTGGATACATCGCCCAGGAGACAAATGTATCCCATGTACATATAATAGTGGGTACATCATCCATGAGACAAATGTACCCTAAGAGAGTTATCAGGTAGCTTGATTGGTGCAACACATGACAGTGTGCTGGAAATGTGCCCTATTCGTTGGTAGGCTACAAGTCCACTTGAGGTGCCCATATAACGGGATCGTCTGTAACTAGAAAATATCTCTATATGAACTACTTGATCAATCTAGTCATTAACCTAGTCAGGTTCAGTATGAATTCCTAATCATGGTAACCAGGAATTCATGTCCTAGATATGATACAGACGAGACATGTAGCTTGTTCACTCATACACAATACATTCAACCACGGTGTCCAAAAGAGTTGTATTAGCAAGAAGAATAGCCGTCGCTACAACATCTTGATTATACATGTCATGTTAGGTTTACTTGTCATATCAAGAGTGCGCCACAATGGACCACTATCAAGAGTTATCATGTTAAGGTTGCTTGTTAAGAGTGTGCCATGACGGGCCACTATCATGTTAGCATGTAAAGACATATTCAAGAGTACACCATGACGAATCACCACCATGTAAACAAAAAAAGACATGTACCAGAGTGCAACACAATGGGTCACTATCTGGTATAAACAGAGAGGAGACGTGTAGCATGAGTGCACCACGACGGACCACTATCTAGATTAAGCAAAGAGGAGACATAATTCATGAGTGCACCACGACGGACCACTATCTAAGAATAAGCAAACATGACAATAAGGATCGCATGTAGAAAGAAAGACGTATCTTGGCATGGGAGAAGAAATAAATAAAAGTACTACTTGACATAAAACAATAATTGAATCTGTAATAGTGTTAAGAATATAAGGGGGTATAATTATTTTTTAATTGTACAAAATTATCTAATCATGATGAGAATTTATTACAGTCGAAGGAAACCTCAAAAATGTCAAGTACAAAAAACATGCCCAAAAGATCAAAACTATGATTGAAGTTATCAATCACATATGAACTCCCATTAAGTGAAACAAGAAGATTCTTGAAGCCAAGATAAAGATCTACAAATTTTATGTTGAGAGTTGGGAAAAATTCTGGCCACAATTCAGCCAAAAAGGGCATAAAATAGCCAAAATAGGCACTATACGGCATTCTATAGCACTATGCGGCCTTCTGCGGCACTATGCGACAGGCTGCACTATGCGGCAGGCTGTACTATGCGACAGGCTGCATCACCATGCGGTACTATACGGCAGGCTGCACTATGCGGCAGGCTGCATCACCATGCGTACTATGTGGCTCTATGCGGCAGGCCGCACTATGCAGCAGGTTGCACTATGCGGCACTATTCATCGTCCCTGCCAGAACCAGAACAGATAAACATAGAAGATGTCCAAAACTTGCTTTGGCCATAACTTCCTCAAAACAAGTCGAAATCTAACTTTTCAAAGGTCAAAGTAGTGTAGAATCAAATTCTCTACAACATGGAACAATTAGTTTTCGAAAACAAGTAAGTTTGATAGATCAAAATCTAAAAAAACCAAAAATGGTACAAACTTAGATCTACAAGAATCTATCCATGAAAATCAAAAACTCCAAGTTCTAAAGAGACTTATAATCATGTAAGAAAGAGTTTAGAACAAACAAATAATATTTGTCCAACATTTGGCAAGATGTACTTGTCTTAGGTTGGAGGAGAAAATGAAGAGGAAGAAGATGAAGAGAATAAAAATAATGGAGGGGAGATAGAGAAGTTGGTTTTTATATAAAACCCTTCTCATCTAAAACCAACCCAAACCAAGTCATGCCAAGTTGAACCAAACCAAATTAAACCAACTCAAAATTAAACCAAAGCAAGGCTAAGAAGACAAGTCAAAATATGGGTCACCTGACAAAGGCCAGAATTTCGTATACGTACACAGAAAATACGTATAACAGAAAACGGGAGTGACAGTCATGCCGTCGTCATACAATGGTACACTGGCGATATGCCAATCAAGAAGAAAATCTATAAGTTGGGCAAATTTAAAATGTTTCGAAAACCAATAAAAATACGAAATACAGTACAAAAGTACGTATCAGTATATAAATACCGATACTGTGAGACGAGTCTCACAATGTCAAAGACTATAGCTACTCGAGAAGAATCCATGAGGTTGACCTTTGATGAGGACGAAGAGATGAGGGAGTGGAATGCACTCCCTAACTTGGCACACCCATCGTTGGTCGAATCCCATATGCGTGAGTTGACATAGGAAATCTTTATTAGCCAAGTCGTGGCTTTTTGAAGGTCCAATTTAAGACATGCTTTCTGGCCCCTTTGCTTGTTAAAATCCTGGACCTGCTCATGCACTAAGAGGCAATTCTCGGTAATGACCTACCTTTGATAAAGACAATCTAGTTGGTAGAGAGCACTCCTTACATGACGTCTGACATCTTGTTACACATCAGCTAAGTAATTATTTTACAAAAAATATAGCAAGATATCCGACAAAAATCCCCCAACGATCTTTATCCGAAGGACTCACCGACTTCTTATATACGAACTTTGATTCGAAAGATTAGCCAAATTTTGCACAAGCTTTGATATGAAAGCTTACGAGCTTCAACCTCCTACAAGAAATAGTTTGATCTTCTCACAACAATTTGAAAATATCACTTTGGAACTCAATAAAACTCTATCAAAAATAGATGTGGCAAATAAAAATTTTGTATATATATGGAGAGGTTTATATATGATAGATGAGAAAGTTGGGCTCCAAGAAGTGGGGGCATAATGATATGGCCAAACAAGAGCATATAAAGTTCACTCAAAATAGCTCATGATATTATGCAGGCAGTATATTGTCAATATACTACTATTTTGTACAACAACGACTATAAAAGGCTAATTTATAACCATTGTAGCATTAATTGCATAATAAAGTACTCCTAGATGAATGCTGACAATATACAATCTGCATATTGTCAGTATACTATTTTGGAAAAATAGACTTTGATTGGAAATTGGAAAGCTGCTGGAAATAAAGAAATTTTCCACTGTACACAAATGATATATTGTAGATATACTACTAGTATACAGAGAATATACTATAATTACACTATTTTTTGGATTTTTTGGCTGATTGGCCTAGTTTAAGGGTTTGCTTTCATTTGTCGTTACCTATTGAGTTATAATTCATCCTAGAGAACAAATATAGAAAATATTACACTGAGCTCAGCGTGGATTCTTTCTTTGTTTGAATGTTGGCATATTCTCCTGATGGTAATTGTCCGAAGTAAACCAAATAAAAAAAATATATAATTAGCTTTTGGAGGCTTCGCCATCGAACCTCCATGGATATATGTATATGCAATCGCAACCGCACATCAGTTGAAATAAATGGTTCAAATTTGATAGAGTAATTTGTAATAGTTAGCATGCATGCCAAATTGATATCCCACTAATTAATATAACCTACCATTAATTAGTATGAATGTCAAATTTGACTTTCATGCATGTAAATTTGATATGCATTTAAATCTGAACCATTCATTTCAAATGATATCAAATTGTATGTGTCATGTGATTCCCACTCTCTCTCTCTCTCTTTCTCTCTCTCTCTCTCTCTCTCATACACATACACACGCACGCGCACCCCCCCCCCCCCCCCCCCCCCCCCCCAAATCTAGTAAAAATTCTAAAATTTTTCCAAAATTCAAAAATAAATTTTCAAAATAATTTAATAATCATTTGTAAAATAGTGTCCCTTGTAAATATAACAAGTAGGGAAAATTATTATCACTAACATAATTAAAACCCTAATTAATACCAAACTATTTATCTAATTAAATTTTTTTAATGTAATTTATAGTAAATAGAAATAAAAAAAAAATAGGAGGGTTTACAGAAGAAAATTTTAGTATTGTATTTTTTTTCTAGTATAATAAAGAAGAGAAGAATGCCTCAATTTATAGGCTATTCTGAGTACTCTCCAAGGACAGGAAAATAATGGATAATTAAATCAGATGGGAGAATAATGAAAATTAAATCGAATGTTATAAAATAAAAATAATGGAAAAAGTGATTCGTTGAACCTGGACAGAAATAAATGTGTCCAACGTTTAAAATATTGAAAGAGGAATTTAATGAATAAGGGTACGCCAAACCATACCATACCGTACCGAACTGGACTAGCTAGCAGCAGACACATGCGACCTATAGGCTACCCACACAAGACTTCATATAAGAGCAACTCCAACCCTATTGTCTTATTTTGTGTTGTGAATCTTAGGTGGCATGGGACACAAGACAATGTCTTATATAGGTGGCAAAGGACACAAGACAATGTCTTATATAGGTGGCAAGATTATATTCACAAATAACAATGAGTTTAAAAAGTCATCTCCAATACAAAAGTATTGAGAAGACAATAAAAGATCTCGACAACCAACTTCACATTGTCATTTGCATTGGAGAAGTACTTTTGGAAAAATTGGTTGTCATTCCTATATGGAAACTGTTTATTTAAAACTCACAAAAGGGTTGCAGATGCTCTTAGCCTGCGGAAGTAAAGTATTATATGCACAGTCAAAAGCTATGGCACAGCCGATGTGGGACAAAACAGTGAAGGGAGTGGTTTTTTGAAGGAAAGCAGCAACAACCCCACATTTCTTCTTCAGGATGCCTTTATCGAATGGCAAATCCATGAGTTTGACCATAGAAAGGCTTCTCTCCCATCATGTACATAGGGCTGTAAAACGATTCAAACAGTTCGTGTTCAGCTCGCATTCGGCTCGGGCCAAGCTCGATTTGAAGCACGTTCGTGGGCAGGTCGATACCAAGCTCAGTTTATTTTTTTTTTGTTCGAAGTGGTGTTCGAACCGAGTTTGACCATATGTTGTTCGACTCGGTCTCGTTCGCGAACTGGCTCGAACTCGGCTCGGTTTCTAATATTATGACTTTTCTAATATATGCTATATATTTTTATGGATGTTGATAAATTTTGTCTTAAAAAATTTACTCTTTTTTTTGTTATTTATACATGACCATTGTATATTCTCCCAATAATCAACCGTATCCGCATGGTCTTCCTCGGTTTTTTCGGCCATCTTTTCGTTCAACATACTTGACCTCCAGATCTTCATGCGCAGCAGCTGGACTGACTTATATATATATATATATATATATATATATATATATATATATATATATATATATATATTTTGAAGTAATAGATAATTGTAGCGAATTCGTCTCCACTGGAACTCGAACTCCTGACCATTGAACTGCATGCATCTCTCTTAACCACTAGACTAGAGGTCATTTGCAGTTCAATGGCCAGGAGTTCGAGTTCCAATGGAAACGAGTTCGCTACAATTATCTATTACTTCAAATATATATATATATATATATATATATATATATATATATATATATATATATATATATATATATATATATATATATATATGGAGCGGATCAAAAAGTTTCCTTAGAAAATTTTCTAAAAACACCCCCCTCACTCTAATTCTTAATATTAATATTAATATTAATGTTAATATTAATGTTAATGTTAATTTATTTTTATATTAATGTTAATGTTAATATTAATTTTAATGTTAAGTTTAATGTTAATTTTAGTATTTAATGTTAATATTAACATTAATATTAACATTAACATTAATATTAACATTAATATTAACATTAAATTACGGATTAGAGTGAGTGAGATTTTTAGGGGATTTTCTAAGGGGGACTTTTGATCCGCTTCCATATATATATATAGAGCGGATCAAAAGCCCCCCTTAGAAAGCCCACCAAAAACCCCCCTCACTCTAATTCGTAATATTAATGTTAATATTAATGTTAATGTTAATATTAATGTTAATATTAATATTAATGTTAATATTAAATTTTTTTTAATTTTTTTTATATTAATGTTAATGTTAATGTTAATATTAATGTTAATTTTAATGTTAATATTAATTTTAATGTTAATATTAATGTTAATTTTAGTATTTAATGTTAATATTAATATTAATATTAACATTAATATTAACATTAAATTACGGATTAGAGTGATGGGGGTTTTTGGGAGCTTTCTAAGAGGAAGGCTTTTGATCCGCTTCCATATATATATATATATATATATATATATATATATATATATATATATATATATATATATATATATGAATGGTTCCGCCATTGGCGGGTTGGTCTGACTTTGATCGGTGCATCCAGCTTTCTTGGAAAAAGCAATATCCGTCGGAGGAACCAAAACTACAAGAAAATGATTTGGACAACTACAATTTCTTAGAGAAGTACATATATTTTTATCTTTATTTTTGAAGTGGGTCAGTTTTAAAGGTTTGTAAAGTTACCAATGGGGACTGAGGCCTTTCGGGTTCTTCGTGAACCTCATGAATGACCAGTACCTTACTTTCCCTCATCAAAACAAACATTTGTGGATAACATGCTTAGGATTCTTGATCATCTACAAATTAAGCTTTGTCTGGATTGAATTGAATTGAATGATACTTAAAATTAACATGTCTATAAACTCACATCAAATTAATAGCCATGTCCAGTTAGTGCATGCATAAAGAAGACACAGTCATCAGCCATTTCATATGGACAAATGAAATTAAAAATAGACCTAGAACCATTATTCTGTAGGAAAATGCTAAACTGACCGCAGGAGGGATGACCACAAACCTGGTTTGTGCTTATGTGTCCCCCTCACATTCGGAACCCCCCCCCCCCCACCCCCCCCCCCCCCCTCCCCGCCCCCCCCTCCCCCCCCCCAGGCGGTCCTGTCCCAGGGCAGGCCGGGCGACGGTCCAGGGCCCCCCGGCAAAAGAGGGCACCATCATGGCTCTATCTACAATAGAAGTAGTATGTATCAAGTATCATTTTTAACCAAAACAATTGTAGTGTAGTGGTTATAATGAAGGCTCTTACTGTAGAGGTCCTTGGTTCAAAACTTAATGACAACAATTTTTTGTTACATATTTTTTTTACATGTATGGAGGGCCCATTTTAAAAATTTCGCCAAGGGCCCTCATTAGCTCAGGGGCGGCCCTGCCCCCCCCTCCCCCCCCCCCCCCCCCCCCCCCCCTTCTTCCCGCGCACCACATAGGCCTCACCTCCAAGAATTTCAGACCACCCTCCAATGGAAGAGCCGACATATGGCTACGGGCTAGGACCGCAGTCATAGACCGCAGTCCATATAGCCCATATAGCACTACCGTATATTGTATGCCAAATTTATCGTGTACATTTTCTTCTCAACCGTTAGTTTTGATGAAAATGTGTATATGCACATATTTTTATACAATCTAATGATTGATATGAAAAGTGTACGACTGAGTCTTGCTCGTAAAATAATTTGAAGAGATGATCAGCAAGTCACAATACCTATAAACTTTGGAATCATCGCTAATAAAAAAAGTACGTAGTTGTTGGTACCGCTATATAACGGCCACAACCACAGTCATCCACTGCTACACGCATGTATCGGCCGATAGTTCGACAAAATATCGCTTCGTAGCTGCTTCAAAATCTCTCGATACGTGTATAGATTAGATAGACCATGAAACACTGCAAATGCAAAGGAGTATTATGCAAACAAACAAAAAAAAACCTCCTCCTGCAAATTTTTTTTTTACAAAAAAAACTTATAAACCTAAGCCCCTCAGCGGCAAAACCCGGACTCCGGCGCGACCATCCGCTGCTGCGACCGAAGCTGCTCGTAGAACCTCCGAATGAAGTCCTCCGCCTCCTTATCCACGTGCCTCTCCGCCGCCACTGGGCTCTTGTAGGCGGTCCACACCGCAGCAGAAGAAGCCGGAGGCAGCAGCGGCGGTGGCGGTGGCGATGGAGATGCCGAGCCGAGACCTCCATCGTCGGCATCGCTGTCCTCGTAATCCAGAATCTCGAACGCCGTCTCGACGGCCTTTGCGCTGTAGTACTGCTGATGGCCTCTCCTCCTGGCGGCGTACGAGGAGGTCGGGGTGTTGCTGCAGCTGAACTCGACAACGTCGCGGGGGTTGTAGAACGACGTCGCGTGGTCCGCGCACCGGTGGGAGAGGGCGCGGCCTATGGTCCTCCCGGCGGTCCTGCCGCGCTCGAGGAGGAGGCGGAGCTTCAGCTCGGCGAGGAGGAGCTTGTGCTTGGAGAGCGCTCCGCGGAGGAGGAAGTATAAGGAGCGGAGCAGACGGAAGAGGCGCTTCGACACGGCGGAGCCTGGGGAGGAGGACTTGTCGATTAATTCCATTTTGGAGAGGGGCTTTTTTTTAAAGAAAGAACGGGGGAAGGGGATGAGGAGTGTTTGTGAAGGGGATGGGAAGTATTTAAAGGGAGGGTGTGGGGGCGATTTGTAATATATATATATATATATATATATATATATATATATATATATATATATATATATATATATATTTTGGCTGCCAATGATTTGTAAATTATTGGAGGTTGGTATTTGTGAAGCTTAGTGAGACGTACAGTACTGTATTGGAACCTAGTGAAGTTCCAAACTGAGGCCGGTTTGGCGGGAGTCAGGGGACGGAATATAGGTATTCTCCACGTGGAGATCACAAGAGATGATTTTTTTTTTCTTTCTTTTTTTTCTTTTAAAGAAGCGTAATGCTATTCATACATTCAAATTGTTCCTCCAATACATTCTTCATTATGTGGCAGCTGATGTGCTATATTAAATAATATTATATGTCATCTGACATGACCGATGACATGACAAATTTTAATCCAAAAAGTTGATTACCCAATTTTGTCCATATTAATTTAATGTTAATATTAATGTGAATTTAATGTTAATTTTAATATTAATTAATGTTAATATTAATGTTAATGTTAATATTAATATTATTGTTAATGTTAACGATAATATTAATTTTAATGTTAATATTAATGTTAACATTAATTTTAATGTTAATTTGAATTTGAATTTTAAAATTTGTCACGTCAGCTGCCACATCAACATATCACGTCAATTGCCACGTAAGGAAGGACGGTTTGGAGGTACAAATAACATTATTCTTTAAAGAAACACAAAAAAAATAAAATTATCACAAAATAGTTGTTGACCTAACTAGGTGGCGTTTATTCATAGTCATTTATTTCCTATTGTTTTTTCTATGGATAAAGAATCTAACATTTCTATATGGTTACATTTTGAGAAAAAAATATATATTCGGTCAGAAAATCTCAATTTATACATTTTAATGTTTGGTTCAGACAAGAATGAAAATATTAATTTGCTTAATCTTACACAAATATTCTTTCATTAATTCCATGATGCTATTATTATTTAAACATAAATTTCATTCAAATAAAAATGTTTTGATGAAATAGCACCAAAAGATCAAAGTTTGCAAGGATTACGATGAGAGAAAAAAAAATGTCCTTCAAATTGAAATGTCCTTCAGAAGGACGTTTCCTACTGAAATAGTTACTAACCCTAACTAATTAGTGACTAATTACTGGCCATGAACCCAAAAAGAATATAGTTAAATAGCAAAACGCCATTCAGAAGTACGTTTTCCATGGACGTTTTCTCTTTGTATATCTTTTAGGTATTGTTTGGGAAGAGTGGAAAATGGAGGAAAGGAAAATGTTGAGAGAAAAGTGGGAGAAAAATTAAAGGTAGTGGTGTTTGGGAAGGGGGAGGAAAAATAAGGGAGAGGAATGTGGGAGAAAAATTCAGGTGGGCCCCACTCAAAAAAATTTCTCCCAAAAGTGGGAGAAAAATGAAGAGGATTGAGGGAATTGTGAGAAAAATTACCCAACTACCCTCCAATAAAGTAAGTATTAATTATGATTTTGAAAAAAATCAAGGACTAAATGGTAATTGTATCTTTCTTCATAAATAAACAAAACAATATTTTTAAAAATTTTCTTCCCCTACTTTTTGGTTATCCAAACAAGTGAAGGAAAAATTAATTCCTCCTCCATTTTTCTTCCCCTCAAATTTTCCTTCCTCTCCGCAAAAAGGTTCCCAAACACACTGTTAGTGGCTGGCCAGCAGGGTTGGGGGATTGCGTATGTTTTATTTAAGATTTTTTTTAATGTAGGTTTTAACGATTGTATTTTTTACACATCTATTGTCACGACCCGCACCCAGTCTAGGGGTACGAAAAGTGGGTACGTCCAGCCTACGTCGCAGTGTCGATAGTAGAACACTGTCCTAGGTCACATACATCTAACATAGTATAAATGTACATGTACAAGATATACTCTCCAATTGGAGAACAATACAGAAGGTACAATTCAATCACAATTCTAAGATTAAAATAGTACGATAAGATATATATGAAATCTAAAATAAAGATACAAACAGAAGGAAATAAGTCCAAGTGTCTAAACGACACCAAACATTTCAAACATCCAAATAATACAACCCAGAAGTCAAACACAAATGACATAATGAAATAAGATAAACTACCTAGCTATTTAGCCTAGACAATAGGGATGATGTCCTCAGCTAGAGGTGGATCCTCCTGTGGGTCCAACTCACAAGTGTCGTCTAGATGGACTCCATAGTAAGTAGGGCAGAACTCCTCAGTTTCATCTGTAATATTTTCAACAGGTCCAGTCAGGACAAGAACGAGCACATATCTCTCAAACAGTTCATATCATGACAGAAAATATAAAATAAGCAATAGAATAAGATACATGAAATGCTGTAAAAAATGTACATGAAAGGTAAGAGAAATATCTGATAAACCGTATATATATATATATATATATATATATATATATATATATATATATATATATATATATATATATATATATATATATATATATATATATATAGTAAGAACTGTAAGTGACTAAGTGATTTAGAGCACAAGATGGTTATATAATCGGCTTGGTGTTGTACATGACTAAGTTACAGAGTTTGCACACGAGAAAACTAATAGGAATAATTGCATAACCACTTTTACTGCCCCGTCCCCAATCAAGATCAATTCAAGTTATGTTACGTACACGATGATTAGTTTTTACAAGAAGATCATGTGAGCACACGAGAGTACATGAGAGCACACGATTTGTACACGAATATCACAAATACAAGGAGTACACGATGTTTATGATAAAGTACACGAACATGAAATACCCGATGTATCCGCTATGGGGATAACATCGCATGAAAAGATCCATATAGTACTAATCCGTGATAATGTCACGACCCGCACCCACTGTGAGGGTACGAGAACGTAACAACGCCCAGCCTACGCCGCGGTATCGGCGGTAGAGCGCTGTCCTAGGTCAACATACATCTAACAATATATATCTAAACAGTTTATACTCCCCGAATGGGGGTGACATAACAGTAAAACTCAATCACAACTAAGAAAGAGATAGCACGAAATGGAATAGAACTCAAGGAAGTAAATAGATGAAATAACAGTAGTCTAAGATAATTCCAGCAATATCCAACAGTACAAGGTCTCAGATGAAAGAATATATACAACTCATAACTCCAAATAAAATCTAACTAAGACATGTCTCAAGACTGCATAAAGTAAGATAAGCCTAACTAGTCTAGTCTAGGCAATCGGGGTGATCTCCTCAGCTAGAGATGGGTCCTCCTGAGGGTCCAGCTCGCAGGTGTCATCTAAGGCTGCCCCGTAGTAAGTGTCCAGGCAAGCCTCCTCCTCGTCCTCTGTAATAGTTTCAACAGGTCCAGTCAGGACAGGAGCGAGTACAGTACATCTCAACAGATCATAGCAGGTTAGAAGGTATAATCATGCAGTAAAGTAAGATACAAGTACTGAAAAAAGTGCAGTATGTAAACAGAGAGAGAAAGCTGTAAGAGAAATATCTACTATAAATAGAGAACTATCATGTGACTAGTGAGTCAGAGTACAATATAGACATGTAAATGGCACAGGAGATTCTGATGCTACACTATGGAAGAGATTCTGATACTACACTACTTGGATATTATTCACATGTCCATTTCTACTCCCCCGTACCCCCAATCAATACACAAGGATCCAGCCAGGTTATGTTATATGATGCTATGTAACAGCCCCCGAAGGGTAGTAAACCCCGAAGGTGATAGACCCCGAAGGTGATACATAGTAGTCCCATGAATGGGACAAGGATTCTAGGAAGACTCTACGATCATAAGAGTATATGTCGTAAGTGATCAAAGAACCAATGAAGCATAGTGATACGCCATGTAAGTGAAACGCACAGAACATGTAGTACCCGATGCTCCCTAAGGATAACATCTCAAGAAAGGATCCATATAGTACCAATCCGTGTGACCATCGTGACAGTACAAGTAAAGTAATCTACTGCAGGAAATAATTCTAAACAGGATATAAAATGATCAGAGAATGTACTCGCCTGTATCTGAGTGTCCAATATAAAAAGTACCGTCCGAGAAGTGGTGTCTGGCTCCTAATCAGAACAGTACAAGTCACAACAAGTCTAAAATGGTAAAATGAAGTCCTACTATGCATTCTACATGATTCTAGGTCAATCTAGGCCAAAGTCAACTCTCGGTCAACTCTGGTCAACCCTAGAAGTCAAACTAGGTCAATCTAGTCTAATTAAGTCTAAACTAAGCTATTCTAATCTACACTAGCTAGCACAATCCTAATAAGGCTAGGCAAGCATATACTAGCTATATCACAATATAGCTAGTAGCTAATTCTAGCATACCTTAGCAAGTTTACAACCTCACCATACTTACCACTTGAGCTAACTTATCACATAATATATTTACATATATCTAGGCTAGATATAAATCCTACACCATTAGCTAACATAGAAGTATATATATATATATATATATATATATATATATATATATATATATATATATATATATATATATATATATATATATATATATGCACTCATACAATTTACACACATACATATTTTATATGCCTACATACAACCATAGCCTACACATGTAAAAAACTTAGAAATATAGAGAATGAGAGAGGGTGCTTGTGAGTGTGATACATGATTTGTGTGTGTGTGTGTGTACTTGTGTTTGCAGGCAGTGCAAGCTTTCAATAGTGTGTGAACCAGTGTGCAATATGAAGGCTGTGGGCAATCAGTGAATAAGGAGAAAGTGTGTGTGTGTGTGTGTGCAACAGTGACTAGTATAAGTGCAGGAACACAAACAGTGAAGAAGAGGGAAGCATGTGTGGTGTGTATACATGTAAGGGTGAATGCTCAAGTAAGTAGTGAAAGCTATGTGTGTGTGGTTTACAAGAGTGCCAGGAATGCAACCAGTGAAGATGGGAAGGCCTGTGTGAGAGCAGTGTACAACAGGACTTAGATTAGGAATGTGTGAGTGTGTGCTATGTAACTGTGTGTGGACAGGTAAGGCAAAGTGTAGAATTGCAACAGGGATGAGCAAAACAGTACTAAACTGGACAGCAAGGTCAGTCCTTGCACTGCCTTAACCCAGCTACAATTCCCAAATTTTCTATCTCAAAACCCAAAATCAGTTTAACAACAACCAGGTTCCTATTATCAATTTGAACAACACACCTTTACAGGAAGAAGGGAAATAGTTCAAAGGGTTTACTATGCATTAAACAGTCAATTAACAAATCTCAGGTTTATACAAAATTGGAACTTAATCTCAGTTTTGAAGAATACTTCAACAGTAAAATCAGTTCATAACATACCCGTTCACACATCAACCCATATAACAGTCCACAACTCATCAAATCAACATCAATTTTTGACCATGGCAAGATAATATATAGGGAACATATTTAGAATCAAAACTCAGTTAATTAACATCATCACAAAGGTTAGAATCATCAGGCAAAATCAATTTAAAACTGGGATGAATGGTTAACAAGACAATAGTGTCAGTTAACACATTTGCCCAACTCATAGGCAAAATTCTAATATATGAATCCAAACCTATTCCAACAGTGTAGATCAACTTATCATGAGCTAACAGTTATGTGAGACTCATTGGACATTTGAAAACATTTGATTCAAAGGATAAAAATGGATTTGATGGTTGAAGAAAACTGAACAAGTATCAGAACATGGTTTAAATAAGAAATCGAATAGCAATTTCAACTAACCATGAATCTAATGCTTGGTAATTGAAAACAACCCTCGTGCACAACCCCACACATTCATTTCGTGTCACCCAAGGCCGGACACGGCGTGTCCACATCAAGAACATCAAAATGACACACACAGTGCACTGTCAGTGCACTGTCTCGTGCACACGTGCACTTGTGTCGTGTGCACAACACAAGACACGAGAGGATCTCGTGGTCATACACATGGGTAGCCCACCTATACGGCTACCTCATGGGCCCATTGGCCTGTGTCCACGACGTGTCAGGGTCGGACACGAGACCCGTATCAGTGGCCAAAAATAACACTGTGCAGTGCACTGGGAAATCGGTGCGGTTGAGATTTCTCTCAAACCGCTCGATAAGATGAGCTGAAAATTGGTCTGTGACATGTCAGTCACGAGTCCCAAGTGCCACCAAAGTTTCAGCCCAAAATATGTCGTGTCATGTCCGCTACAGACCCCGATAGGCAAGGGAGCACTGTAGCACGCACACGAGCGTGTGTACGCGCGTGTCCACACCACAAAATCGACACAGAATGACACAAAAACTACGACACAAGGACAGGAACCTATAAACCAGATCAAAATCATATTTCCTATTCAAAAACATTGGACAAACCCGATCGAAATGCCCTTTGAGGCATTTCGTCGAACACTCTGTCCTAGCTTCTGGTACGTGTCCAGAACGGACACGAAACCTCTGATACTCGACACAAGAACTATCCAGACCTTAGGGGGACCCTTAGGGCTTCCTATTCATGAAGACTAATTGAAAATCCATAGAGATTTGAGAGAGTTACCTCTTGATGAACTTCCAATGGAAACCCCCTATTCAAAGCTCTCCACTTGATGACCCAATCAATACACAACAACTTCAAACTGAGATGAGACCTTAGCAACAGCAAGAACAATCATATCAGGACCTATTGGAACAATTTAGAAAGAAAAAGGAAGAGGAAAGGAGTTCTAGAAATTAAAATGCAATAAAACTAACCTCCTTGAAATTAGGGATTTTCCTAAGAAAGAGGCAACCCTAGATTTTAGGAGGGGTTTTATATGATGGGGATCCCTAGGTGGATAGGTGGCCGGCCACTACATCCTTAGGGTTAGGGTTTTGTCAAAACATTGGGCCTTGGGCCAAGTTACATAGGCTAAGGTTTATTTAATTAATAAAGACTCTAAGTCATAAGTCATGGCTTATGGCTTTCTAATCCTTTTGCTAAAATGACTAAACCAAGTGTTAGGCTAGGTTAGACTAGAGTCACTTGACCTAACCATGACCCACTAACTAGGGTTAGCTCCTAGGTTGGTCTACAAGGTCAACACTAGTCAAAAGTCAACCTAGTTCAAACAATCTCAAATAATTCCTAAAAATTCCCATAAATTCTAATTAATTCTAATAAATTTAAATTACCCCAAAAATGACAAAAATACCCTCACACTAGAAATGTGGTAGTGACAAATCTACCCTCCTTAAAAGAATTTCGTCCTCGAAATTGAAAGGCGAAATACAACTGATGAGAAGGATAGAAAGCATACCTCACGGTCCAAAAAGATAAGGATACCGTTCGCGCATCTCATCCTCCCGCTCCCAGATAGACTCTCCTGGAGAATGATGCCTCCATGCGACGCGTACCAAAGGTATCACCTGGTTCCTCAGGACCTTCTCCCGTCGATCCAACACCTCCACTGGCTGCTCTGGATAGCTGAAAGAAGGACCCACCTCAATCTCCAAATGATCGAGCACATGGCTAGGGTCAGCCACGTACCGTCTCAACTGTGATATATGGAATACGTTGTGGACCCCCACAAGTGCAGGCGACAAGTCTAGCCTGTAAGCCACGTCACCGACTCTCCCGCTGATAACGAAAGGGCCGATGAAGCGCGGGCTAAGCTTCCCGCCTCCACCAAAACGTATCGTACCACGAGTCGGAGATATCCTCAAGAAAACCTGGTCTCCGACCTAATCACAAGCAAGGTCTCAATTAATTATAATAAACAAACATGATCAAAATCACAAACAAACAACCTAAATCTAATCCTACTCTAATCTGTACCTCAAACTCCAAGGGCCTCCGGTGGCTATCGGCCCAGTACCGATGTCTGTCCTGCACCACGCAAAGTCTGTCCCTGATGAGCTTCACCTTCTCGGCCGCATCAACAACCATCTCTGGCCCCAGTAAAGCTCGCTCACCAACATCATCCCAAGATAAGGGTGTACGGCACCTACGCCCGTACAGAGCCTCGAAAGGTGACATCTCAATGCTGGCCTGGAAACTATTATTGTAAGCAAACTCCACCAAATGAAGATAATTCTCCTAGGAACCTCCAAAGTCCAGGACGCACGTCCACAGCATATCCTCAAGGGTCTGAATAGTCCGCTCTGACTGTCCGTCCGTCTGGGGGTGGTATGCAGTGCTAAACTTGAGCTGAGTGCCCAAGCTGGTCTGCAGACTCCTCCAGAAATGGGAAGTAAAACGGCTATCCCGATCTGAGACGATGCTGACCGGAACTCCGTAGATCCTGACTATCTGCCGCATATATAACTCCGCCAGCCTCTCTGTAGACGTACCCACCTTGAATGGCAAAAAGTGGGCCGATTTGGTCAATCTATCCACGATGACCCAAATCGCGTCTTTCCCCCCCGGAGTACGCGGCAATCCTGATACAAAGTCCATAGTGATATGCTCCTATTTTCACTTGAGAATGGGCAACGGCTGTAACAATCCACCGGGCCTCTGCCTCTCTGCCTTGACCTGCTGACAGACCAAACACCTAGCCACGAAGTGGGACACCTCCCGCTTCATTCCTGACCACCATACATGCTCCCGCAGGTCTCGGTACATCTTGTTGGCACCCGGGTGTATAGAGTACTGAGATCTGTGGGCCTCCTGCATAACCTGCTCTCTGAGCTCCCCGCTAGGCACACATAACCTGGTACCGTGCCTCAGGGCACCATCCTCTGCAAATGAAAACTCAGCATCCCCCACTCCTATACTGATCTGCTCTCTGATACACTGCAGAGCCACATCCTCGAGCTGGGCCGCCTTGATCCTGTCTATCAAGTCTGACTGAATCTGCATCACCCATAGCTGCATCTGCACTCCCGGCACGATCACCTCAATCCCAAGGCTCTCCAAGTCGGCAAGCTAATGCCGATCCATGGTCAAACACATGGCTGTCGGATACCTACTCAAGGTATCGGCAACCACGTTGGCCTTCCCTGGGTGATACTGCAGTGCAATGTCGAAGTCTTTCATCAACTCCAACCATCTGCGCTGTCTCATGTTCAACTCCTTCTGAGTGAACACATACTTTAAACTCTTGTGATCTATGAAGATCTCCACCCTCTCACCATACAGATAATGCTTCCACAGCTTCAATACAAAAATCACTGCTGCCAGCTCCAGGTCGTGGGTAGGGTAGTTCTTCTCATGGGGACGTAACTGCCTGGAAGCATAGGCAATCACCTTCCCGTGCTGCTGCAACACACAACCCAGCCCCTTCCCTGAAGCATCACTATAAATAGTGAATCCACCTGACCCTGAAGGCAACGTCAGAATCGGAGCTGTCGTCAGCCGCTTCTTCAACTCATCAAAAGCTGCCTGACACTCCTCTGACCAAACATACTCAGCATCCTTCCGGGTCAACCGTGTCAACGACTCTGCAACCCGGGAGAAATCCTGCACGAATCTCCGATAATACCCTGCCAGCCCCAGGAAACTCCTGATCTCTGCAACTGAAGTCGGCGCTGTCCATGCCTCAACTGCTACAATCTTCTTGGGGTCAACTGAGATACCATCTCCAGTTACCACATGCCCCAAGAAGTCCACCCGATCCAAGAAGAACTCACACTTGGAGAGCTTCCCGTAAAGCTGCTCCTTCCTGAGAGTCTCCAGCACGATCCTCAAATGCTCCTCGTGCTCCTCCTCAGTCTTGGAATATACCAAGATGTCGTCAATAAACACCACCACAAACTGATCCAGATACTGGTGGAACACCTTGTTCATAAGGTTCATAAACACCGCTGGTGTATTGGTTAGCCCAAACGGCATAACCAAAAACTCGAACTGTCCATACCGCATCCTGAAAGTGGTCTTGGGAATATCCTCCCCCTTCACCTTCACCTGGTGATCTCCCGACCTCAGATCAATCTTGGAAAATACCCGAGCTCCGCTCAACTGGTCAAATAGATCGTCGATCCGCGGCAGTGGGTATTTGTTCTTGATCGTGAGGTTGTTGAGTGCCCTATAGTCAATACACATGCGTACTGACCCATCCTTCTTCGGCACGAACAATACTGGTGCACCCCATGGCGACGAACTCGAGCGGATGAAGCCCTTGTCCTGTAGCTCATCCACCTGCTTCTTCAGCTCCACCAGCTCGCTGTTGTTCACCCGATAGACATGCTGAGAGATGGGTTCCGCTCCTTGAACCAAGTCTATCGAGAACTCTATGTCCCTGTCTGGTGGCAGTCTCGGCAACTCCTCTGGAAAAACATCCATATAATCTGCTATCAAGGGGTGTGGAATCGCCTGCTCCTCGATCGAGACTCTACAGAAGACTCCGCTGCTCTGCTCTGCCTAACGTCTGGAGTAATCGAACTCTGGCTCCCCCGGCGCTCTGAAGAGAACTCTACCCCCTCTGCAATTAATGCTGGCGTGGTGCCTGCTCAACCAATCCATACCTAGTACTATATCGTAGTTCGGCAATGGCATTACGAGCAGGCTCACCTCCAATCACGGCCTCCCAAAACTACTCTCCGACCCTTACAAACATCACTCACAAGGATAATACCACCCCCGGTCGTGATCTTGTAAGTCCTAGGCAACGATTCAGCTATGATACCGTGTCTTATCGCAAAAGATACTGATATGAAGCTATACGAAGCACCAGAATCGAATAAGGTAAATGCTGGACTGGAGTCAAGAAGAATCGAACCTGCAATCAGCTCTCCAGTCACCTCTGCCTCTCCAGCTGCCATGGCGAAAGCTCGCCCCTGCTGGCCTCCCCTGGCCTGCTGCTGGTGCTGGACAAACCTCTGCTGCTGCATCGGCAGGGCTGGTCCCCGCTGCTGGCCCACTGGAGCTCTGGCTCCTCCTCCTCCTCCCGGAGCTACCCGTCCCATGCGGCACTCCCTCATCTGGTGGTCTGCTAAACCACACACCATGCACAGGCCCAGCCTCTTCCGGCACTCATTGAAGACGTGCCCAGGCTTCTTGCAGTAGGCACAAGTGACTCCCTGTCTCTGACCCTGCTGGTGCTGTCTCGGCTGCTGCTGCTGAACTGGCCTCTGTTGGATCGACTGAGGCTGGAACTGCCTCAGCTGCTGATGCTGAAAGTGGGGCCTCTTGGCCTGGCCCCCGCTGCTGCTGCCTCCAACTGGGTCCCTCCCCTCTTGAGCCTAAGCTCAAGATCATCCTCAGCCAACAGGGCCCCCGTCAAGATCTCCTCAAATGTAGTATCCCTGCTGCCCTTGGTCAGGGACTTGACCTCCTTGACCAGACCCTTCCGGAACCTCTGGGCCTTCGCCATCTCGCTCAAGCCCTCCACGAACCTGCCGAGACGACCAAACTCTCCAGCATACTCCTCTACTGAGAGGCTCCCCTGGACCAAGCTCTCAAACTGTGACTCTAAGGCTCTGACTGCTGAATCTGGGAAGAACTTCTTCTTGAAGAAGCCCCTGAACTGCTCCCAAGTCTGCCCCGGTACCCCCACCCTGGGGTCTGACTGATACCAGGTGCGAGCAAGATCTCGCATCCGGCTAGCTGCGGCCTCGATCTGAAGGTCTGCTGGAATCCTGGCCAAGCGGAAGATCTCCTCTATATGCTCGATCCACTCATCAGCATATAAGATCCCCTCTGTCCCCAGAAAGTCTCTGGGGCTCATCTTCTGAAACTTCTTGATCTCCGGTGTCCTCGGCTGCTGCACCACGGTCGAGCTGCGGCTGTCGTGACGGCCAACTCCATGCCTCTGTCCTGCCGAGCCTGTTGTCGGTCCATGAACTGCTGGAAATACGCAAACATCTGAGCTGCGTCCACATGTCCTGGAGGCGGTGGAGGCTGGAAGGAATCCCCTGGAATGACCGGGTCCTGCCTCCCAGTCGGTAGATGCATACCCCCTGCTGCGGCTGCCGAGGTCTCAACACGAGCTGAGGTGGCAGGAGCTGCAGTCTACTGGCCTTGCCGTGCTGGCTGAGAGGTAGCAGTCCCCTCTATAGCATCCTCATGAATGGCACGCTGCGATCTAGTCTCTACCATCCTGAAAATAGACAAACAAGAGTATCAATTTCTGAGAAAGAAGCAAAATAACAAAGGCGGACAATTTTAATTCAAAGGATCAGCTGACAAAGGATTTAAATGGCAATAAAAGAAATTTTTCTAAAGTGATTGAGTATCTTAAAATTAATGTCCTATATCCTATAGTAGGCTGCAGCGATACTCTAGTTCGAGTACCACCATACTTCTAGTCTAGACCTGCATGGGCCACCACTAAAAACGTGTCACGACCCGCACCCACTGTGAGGGTACGAGAACGTAACAACGCCCAGCCTACGCCGCAGTGTCGGCGGTAGAGCGCTGTCCTAGGTCAACATACATCTAACAATATATATCTAAACAGTTTATACTCCCCGAATGGAGGTGACATAACAGTAAAACTCAATCACAACTAAGGAAGAGATAGCACGAAATGGAATAGAACTCAAGGAAGTAAATAGATGAAATAACAGTAGTCTAAGATAATCCCAGCAATATCCAACAGTACAAGGTCTCAGATGAAAGAATATATACAACTCATAACTCCAAATAAAATCTAACTAAGACATGTCTCAAGACTGCATAAAGTAAGATAAGCCTAACTAGTCTAGTCTAGGCAATCGGGGTGATCTCCTCAGCTAGAGCTGGGTCCTCCTGAGGGTCCAGCTCGCAGGTGTCATCTAAGGCTGCCCCGTAGTAAGTGTCCAGGCAAGCCTCCTCCTCGTCCTCTATAATATTTTTAACAGGTCCAGTCAGGACAGGAGCGAGTACAGTACATCTCAACAGATCATAGCAGGTTAGAAGATATAATCATGCAGTAAAGTAAGATACAAGTAGTGAAAGAAGTGCAGTATATAAACAGAGAGAGAAAGCTGTAAGAGAAATATCTACTATAAATAGAGAACTATCATGTGACTCGTGAGTCAGAGTACAATATAGACATGTAAATGGCATAGGAGATTCTGATGCTACACTATAGAAGAGATTCTGATACTACACTACTTGGATATTATTCACATGTCCATTTCTACTCCCCCGTACCCCCAATCAATGCACAAGGATCCAGCCAGGTTATGTTATATGATGCTATGTAACAGCCCCCGAAGGGTAGTAGACCCCGAAGGTGATAGACCCCAAAGGTGATAGACCCCGAAGGTGATACATAGTAGTCCCATGAATGGGACAAGGATTCTAGGAAGACTCTACGATCATAAGAGTATATGTCGTAAGTGATCAAAGAACCAATGAAGCACAGTGATACGCCATGTAAGTGAAACGCACAAAACATGTAGTACCCGATGCTCCCTAAGGATAACATCTCAAGAAAGGATCCATATAGTACCAATCCGTGTGACCATCGTGACAGTACAAGTAAAGTAATCTACTGCAGGAAATAATTCTAAACAGGATATGAAATGATCAGAGAATGTACTCTCCTGTATCTGAGTGTCCAATATGAAAAGTACCGTCCGAGGAGTGGTGTCTGGCTCCTAATCAGTACAGCACAAGTCACAACAAGTCTAAAATGGTAAAATGAAGTCCTACTATGCATTCTACATGATTCTAGGTCAATCTAAGCCAAAGTCAACTCTCGGTCAACTCTGGTCAACCCTAGAAGTCAAACTAGGTCAATCTAGTCTAATTAAGTCTAAACTAAGCTATTCTAATCTACACTAGCTAGCACAATCCTAATAAGGCTAGGCAAGCCTATACTAGCTATATCACAATATAGCTAGTAGCTAATTCTAGCATACCTTAGCAAGTCTACAACCTCACCATACTTACCACTTGAGCTAACTTATCACATAATATATTTACATATATCTAGGCTAGATATAAATCCTACACCATTAGCTAACATAGAAGTATATATATATATATATATATATATATATATATATATATATATATATATATATATATATATATATATATATATATATATATATATATATATATATATGCACTCATACAATTTACACACATACATATTTTATATGCCTACATACAACCATAGCCTACACATGTAAAAAACTTAGAAATATAGAGAATGAGAGAGGGTGCTTGTGAGTGTGATACATGATTTGTGTGTGTGTGTACTTGTGTTTGCAGGCAGTGCAAGCTTTCAACAGTGAGTGTGTGAACCAGTGTGCAATATAAAGGCTGTGGGCAATCAGTGAATAAGGAGAAAGTGTGTGTGTGTGTGCAACAGTGACTAGTATAAGTGCAGGAACACAAACAGTGAAGAAGAAGGAAGCATGTGTGGTGTGTATACATGTAAGGGTGAATGCTCAAGTAAGTAGTGAAAGCTATGTATGTGTGGTTTACAAGAGTGCCAGGAATGCAACCAGTGAAGATGGGAAGGCCTGTGTGAGAGCAGTGTACAACAGGACTTAGATTAGGAATGTGTGAGTGTGTGCTATGTAACTGTGTGTGGACATGTAAGGCAAAGTGTAGAATTGCAACAGGGATGAGCAAAACAGTGCTAAACTGGACAGCAAGGTCAGTCCTTGCACTGCCTTAACCCAGCTACAATTCCCAGATTTTCCATCTCAAATCCCAAAATCAGTTTAACAACAACCAGGTTCCTATTATCAATTTGAACAACACACCTTTACAGGAAGAAGGGAAATAGTTCAAAGGGTTTACTATGCATTAAACAGTCAATTAACAAATCTCAGGTTTATACAAAACTGGAACTTAATCTCAGTTTTGAAGAATACTTCAACAGTAAAATCAGTTCATAACATACCCTTTCACACATCAACCCATATAACAGTCCACAACTCATCAAATCAACATCAATTTTTGACCATGGCAAGATAATATATAGGGAACATATTTAGAATCAAAACTCAGTTAATTAACATCATCACAAAGGTTAGAATCATCAGGTAAAATCAATTTAAAACTGGGATGAATGGTTAACAGGACAATAGTGTCAGTTAACACATTTGCCCAACTCATAGGCAAAATTCTAATATATGAATCCAAACCTATTCCAACAGTGTAGATCAACTTATCATGAGCTAACAGTTATGTGAGACTCATTGGACATTTGAAAACATTTGATTCAAAGGATAAAAATGGATTTGATGGTTGAAGAAAACTGAACAAGTATCAGAACATGGTTTACATAAGAAATCGAATAGCAATTTCAACTAACCATGAATCTAATGCTTGGTAATTGAAAACAACCCTCGTGCACAACCCCACACATTCATTTCGTGTCACCCAAGGCCGGACACGGCGTGTCCACATCAAGAACATCAAAATGACACACACAGTGCACTGTCAGTGCACTGTCTCGTGCACACGTGCACTTGTGTCGTGTGCACGACACAAGACACGAGAGGATCTCGTGGTCATACACATGGGTAGCCCACCTATAGGGCTACCTCATGGGCCCACTGGCCTGTGTCCCCGACGTGTCAAGGTCGGACACGAGACCCGTATCAGTGGCCAAAAACAACACTGTACAGTGCACTGGAAAATCGGTGCGGTTGAGATTTCTCTCAAACCGCTCGATAAGATGAGCTGAAAATTGGTCTGTGATATGTCAGTCACGAGTCCCAAGTGCCACCAAAGTTTCAGCCCAAAACGTGTCGTGTCGTGTCCGCTACAGACCCCGATAGGTAGGGGAGCACTGTAGCACGCGCACGAGCGTGTGTACGCGCGTGTCCACACCACAAAATCGACACAGAACGACACGAAAACTACGACACAAGGACAGGAACCTATAAACCAGATCAAAGTCATATTTCCTATTCAAAAACATTGGACAAACCCGATCGAAATGCCCTTTGAGGCATTTCGTCGAACACTCTGTCCTAGCTTCTGGTACGTGTCCAGAACGGACATGAAACCTCTGATACTCAACACAAGAACTATCCAGACCTTAGGGGGAACCTTAGGGCTTCCTATTCATGAAGACTAATTGAAAATCCATAGAGATTTGAGAGAGTTACCTCTTGATGAACTTCCAATGGAAACCCCCTATTCAAAGCTCTCCACTTGATGACCCAATCAATACACAACAACTTCAAACTGAGATGAGACCTTAGCAACAGCAAGAACAATCATATCAGGACCTATTGGAACAATTTAGAAAGAAAAAGGAAGAGGAAAGTAGTTCTAGAAATTAAAATGCAATAAAACTAACCTCCTTGAAATTAGGGCTTTTCCTAAGAAAGAGGCAACCCTAGATTTTAGGAGGGGTTTTATATGATGGGGATTCCTAGGTGGATAGGTGGCCGGCCACTACATCCTTAGGGTTAGGATTTTGTCAAAACATTGGGCCTTGGGCCAAGTTACATAGGCTAAGGTTTATTTAATTAATAAAGACTCTAAGTCATAAGTCGTGGCGATGGCTTTCTAATCCTTTTGCTAAAATGACTAAACCAAGTGTTAGGCTAGGTTAGACTAGAGTCACTTGACCTAACCATGACCCACTAACTAGGGTTAGCTCCTAGGTTGGTCTACAAGGTCAACATTAGTCAAAAGTCAACCTAGTTCAAACAATCTCAAATAATTCCTAAAAATTCCCATAAATTCTAATTAATTCTAATAAATTTAAATTACCCCAAAAATAACAAAAATACCCTCACACTAGAAATGTGGTAGTGACAGATAACAAGTGTCAGCATCAAGTAAAGTAGTCTAGAGCAAGAATATAAATCCTAGTAAGTATGAAACGATCAGATAATGTACTCGCCCGATATCCTGAATGAATGATGAGAATAGATGTCCGTACAGGAGTAACTGAGTCCTATTTAAAGCAACACAGGTTACAATGTATCCAAGATTAATAAATAAAGTTTACAATACATTCTACATGATTCTAGGTCATTCTAGGTCAAAGTCAACTCTTGGTCAACAATCTAGTCAAACTAGTCAACTAGTCTAGGGTTTAGTCAAACTCAAGTCTACAAGACCAATTTGGCCTATATGGGTCAAATACAGTCTAACAAACTCCTATGTATATATACCATGTATACATATACTTAGCTATACACTGTATATCAAAGCCTATATGTATGAATACCTATACACCATATACACATACATAACTATATAATGTATATAACATGGCCTATGGGCAAAACAACAGTACATATATACTATGTCCTATATACCACAAGGACATATATATAAGCTATACACATATATATACACATAGATAAGAGGGAAATATTACAAATGAATGTGTGTGTGTATGTGTGTGTGTGTGTGTGTGTGTGTGTGTGTGCACTACCAGAATATCACCTTTTAGCGACTCCCAAAAATGTCGCTAAAATGGATAAAAATGTCGCTAAGTCTAATTTTCGACGTATTTAGCGACGTTTTATGATTGTCGCGGAAAGCCTAGTCACTAACACAAAAAATGTCGTAATCGTCGCTCTTACCGATGCTTACCGATGCATTCATACGTCGGTAATTTACCGACGTTCACCGACGTACCGTCGATAACAGAGTGACGTTTATTACGTCGGCCAACGTCGGTAACTCCTGGAACATTTAGCGATGCAATTTCAATACTTATCGACGTTTATCGATTCTGTAAACGATAAAAAATTCTGGAACATTTACCGACGTTTACCGACACGGTATTACTCGGTAGGCGTCGGTATACCTGCTGATATTACCGACGTTTAGCGACTCAGACTCGCGAATCACCGACGTTTACCGACGTAGGTCTGCGTCGGTAAGCGTCGCTAAATTTGCCAAAAAAATAAAAATAAAAAATTACAGAATGTCATTTTCTCCACAGAATCACATTTTCTCCCTGTAGTTTAATAATAACAATAAATACATATAAGCACATATTTTCTTCCTGGGTTCGCCGACCCCTTCGGTGGAACACTCAACACCGGTAAATCACAACAGTATAACATAAAATGTAAATCACAACAATATAACACAAAATATCCAAATACTCTACAACCAATACTCAAAGTTTACAACCAACCAATATCCAAAGTTTAAACAACCAATACCAAGTCTACAACCAACCAACTAATATCCAAAGTTTACACAACCAATATTAAAAGTCTACACACAAAAAAACAATCAACACAAATAAATACTAAAATATTACCTCATCAAACAGTCCTAACTCGGACTACTGCGGATCTGGAGGAGGAGGGGCACCGCCACGCCTCATGGTTAGAAACATCTCGTAATCCTCCCGTGAAATCGTCACTGATAAAAAAGGTAGTGACGTCGGTGGAGTCGGTGTCGATAAAAAAGGCAGTGACGCCGGCGGAGTCGACGATGATGAAGGCGCACCCAGAGGACAATAACACTCCAATGCTGCTAGTCGCTGGTGGTATAAATCTATGGTAGATAACAGCTTCGTACTGCTATCAACCATCGAATCCTGCATCAACGTCAGCCTCTCGCCCATGGACAGCTGTGATGCCTGCAGATCCGTCACGCTGTGCTCTGTCGATGCTTTAAGATCAGTGACATCGTGCTCTGTCCTCTCAGTCATATCCCTGAGCTCCAAAATGTTGTGGTCGAGCGCATCCAATCGTACTAGGAGCACAGAATCGTCCGTATGGTGCTAAAACTGAGGCTTCTCCTAGATCCGTCGTAGCAGCTCGTCACGGAGAGACTCCACCATCTACTGGACTCGGGCAGACTCCTGGGAGGGCTGTGGACCATGCACACTAGCATGGGAGGCCCTAGAGGACTGTGTCGCAACTAGGACATCATAGGATCCCGTACCGTAGTACGTACCCTTATGGAGACCACCAGCGACGGTCGCCCACAGCTCATCCTCCGACAGAACTGGAGCGGGCTGTGAGGAAGTACCAGCCTCTCCTGCGACAGGTGCGCTAGCAGCCGCCCTCTCACGAAGCTTAAGATACGCAGCCTAGAAAAGTATGGATACTCTATAACTTCTAATGTCTAATGTACTTATTATTACTAACTACGTGAATATTTATTTGCATGCATATTTACTAAGTTATATCAAAACTAACACGAAGTATTAAAATTAATAAATAGAATTGTGATACTTACGTAGGTCTGCTCTGCCCTCTCGTCAATAAGCTTCCCGCCCTTCCGATGTGTTGCCAGGAAGACGGTTACCATATTAGCGTCATCACCCCTCTTTACCTGTAATTAAAAATATTTTTCTAGTATTAATTTATCGGACTTGCATTAAAATAATATTTCTGAAATAAAAAGATATTCCAAATGACGAAAATGTTCCGTCATCAGAATCGACCCACGGCACCACTTTGATTCCTGCTGCCTAGCCGCGTTGGCCTTCTCAGACTTTTTTTTGTACCTTGGCTCGTCGAATCGAGCCTTCATCCAGTCTACTGATCAGGGATGATCCAACCTTGGATCGGTTTTTCGACACGATCATGAATTTTCTGATCATTAATTGCGTCACGGATCAGCTTAGCATCGACGGCAGAAAACATCCCCTTGATCAGCAAGACCCGGTGCGGTGGATAGAAAAATATATCCTAGAAGAGTGCAAACCAAATATTTATCAGTTATATATAATATGCGTAAATTATATGATTCATGTTAAAAGCAAATATATTTTTGTCTTGAATTGCGAAACCAGTAGGCCTTCCTATCGTCCGGAGCATCAGAGTAGTTCATCCAAGGACCCCCATAATTATGCCCCAAAAAGTGGCCTAGGCGTCTCTGTACCGACGGAAGACGATATCTATACAGACATATTATATTCATGAGAAAAGTTAATTTATGATAAACACACAAAAAATGATAAACCAAAATACTTACTTTGTACCGTCGGCCCAGATCTCCGTCCTCGTCTCCTTCGGAGGTGCGCACGCATCATCTGCTTGATACTAGTCGGCCGTCGGCTCAGCCTCCTCTATCTGCTTATCTGTCTCCATCGTCGTATTAACAGGAGGAACGCTAGACGAGGGAGTAGTCTCAGGCCTGGAACTACTCGTCCCAGGAGATATGCCAGGTAACGTGGTGGCAGGCGGAGGTACTGTTCGATACATAGGAGTACTCGACGACGAAGATCCAGAGTCGGTACCAGTAGGAGGTACTAAAGGAGGACCCCGTCCTCCCCTACGTCGGGACATCCGAAAAGAACCACGACGACCTGTCATACCTGATAACAACATATGATGATACAACAAATAATAGAGACTAGAAATATGAAAGTACAACAGAGACAAGATAATAACCAAGACAACATATGATGATACATTTTACAAGAAACATATAAGTCCAGATAGTATATTCTAGAAGAAACGTCTAAGTTCAGATAGTACATTCTACAAGAAACATCTAAGTCCAGATAATATATTCTACAAGAAACATCTATGTTCTGATAATAACCAAGACTAGATAATAACCAACTCTACATAATAAGAAAATGAAAGTACATCTCTCTCAATCATCTTCAGAATATTTATCTTGTTCGTCTTTCTCGACCTTATCTTCCTCTTCCTCCTTATCTTCATTTTCATCTTCGCCTTCCTCTTCGAATAATTCTACATCTTCTATATTATTAGTCGTGTAATGCATAACTTCCGTGGAGTCCACATCAACAATATTGCTTACAAGAGGTAGCTCGTCCTCCTGATAAGCTTTTTCGTCAACATCAAAAGTATCTCTAGCTTTAGTCTTGCATACTGCCCACCAGTCAGACTTCGTTGCTCTCCATCTCAGATTAGCTGTGAAGTACACGAGCTGAGCCTGAGTTGATATGACAAATGGTTCATAGCCTTGATATCTACGCTTGTAGTTTATATCCACAAGACCATGCTTGTTAATTTTTCAACCATAATTTTCAATCGGATCGAACCATTCACACTTGAACATTCTCTGCCATAATTATATGTCAACTCCACAATCTCTCGCAAGATGCCAAAGAAATTATTTTTTGGATCGATGTCTTTGTAGTTCGAAGATTTGATACAGAAACAACTGTTTTTCGTGGAATCAAGATCCAGAAAGCTGTCTTTGATCAGAGGATTTCTCGACTTGAACCTAAAGCCATTCACACAGTAACTTGGCCATATTGTAACGGCAATAATTGGTCCCTTGGCAAGAGTTCTAATTAATTTAATCTCGGATGAAATTAGACGATCGACCTGAATACCAAAGAAGAGATAATAAGTTATTTATTGCACAGTTGTATTAGAAAAGATCAATAATTATCGAGCTGCTTACATATTCGCTCAACCAAGAAGGAAAATGACGTCTCATTTCTTGTTCTAATGCTTCGTCTGTTAGGTAGGGTCTAACCGACCTCAACTCATCATTATATGTGCTGAAAAACAACGAACCAACTGCCGATTAGTACAATGATATTAGCTTATACTATTACATTGAGATGACGTAAACTCATCATTAATTACTTACTCCTCTAGCTTCTCCACTTCATCCTCGTCGCAATTGAGTAATATATACAACTGAGCAGCCCTTAGCTCTTCGTCATTCAAATATCTCTTCTTCAATTTCCCCGAAGGCTTTTTGGAAGCATTGAATACTTTTAGTATTCCATCATTAGATTCTTGATATCCGTCATCGTTTTTCGGAGCCCTCATTCGATTCGTAGCAACATGAGGTTTGAAATACGTCGAGCAGAAGTTTGTAATCTCTTCGAGAATATAGGCATTACAAATAGAACCCTCGACTCAAACCTTGTTTTTCACCTTCCTATTTAGGTGGTTCAAATGCTGCTCAAACAGGTATATCCACCGATAACCGACGGGCCCACCAATACGTGCCTCGTAGGAAAGATGAATTGGCAAATGCTCCATGGAGTCGAAGAATCCATGAGGAAATACCTTCTCGAGCTTGCACAGTGTTACCGCAATATCGTTCATCTGCTTTTCTAGACGATCGACGAGCAACTTAGTAGAACAAAGAACTCTAAAGAATATGCTAAGCTCGGTCAATTGATCACAAACAACCTGGGGTAAAATTTTTTGAAATACAATCGAAATTAACCTCTCCATAAAATCTTTGTCGTCTTCATCCTTGTCGTCTTTGTAGTACAACATCTGTACCACAAAATCTGCAGGCATCTTCATCCTTGTCATTTTTGTAGTACAACATGCATCTGTTGCGAAATGCATCGATTTTTTTGTATCCCATCCAGAGCGATCTCACCATCCTCTTAGACCGGTAAAAGTCTTTAGGCAACTTAGCACCCTCAGGCAATATTTCTATAATCAACTCTATAAGTCGGTTGTAGCAATCTTGCGACATGTTAAAAACGGACTTGATGCTCAACAATCTTGTAATCACCTCCAACGGTGAATGATCCTCACAACCAGGATATAATGGAGTCCTTGTATTCTCTAGCAACTCCATGAACTTTACAGCATCGGCGTTCGGTGCCTCCTCAGGTACATCATGATTGTCCGGATCAAAACTAGGCCCTGCCACATCAAAAACCATGTTCACCAACCCATCGTCGTAAGCAGCGTGGGTATGGACATCCACATAAGGCTCATACTCCGATGCTAAAGACACAAGTTCTCCGTGCATGCTCCACTGATAGTAATTCGACGTGAAATCCTTCGAGTATAAATGATATGTGACTTCCACTTCTGGATGATATTTCAAGTTACGACATCTCACACACGGACACTTAATTTTGGTACCGTCCATGTACTGAGGGAACGCCTTGGCAAACTGCAGAAACTACTGTTCACCCTCTATGAATTTATCCCGCACACTGCACATATCATCAGGATGACGGTTGTACATCCACGAACGATGACGTAGGTAGTAATTCAGATCCATATCCATTTTTAGATACTTCTGTAAGATAGATACATGCACATCGTTCAAAGGCTTGTAAAAGTAATAGCATTAATCATGACGTATCCTAAACATTGAAATAGAATCCCAAGTAATCATGATACAACAAGTGGTATCGATGTTGAAATCGGTAATATCGACCATACCTATGAGTATTGATATCGAAATCGGTATCACACCATTCCTATGAGTATCGATATTGAAATCGGTATCAAACCATTTCTATGAGTATCGATAACGAAATCGACATGACACCATTCCTATGAGTATCGATGTTGAAATCGGTAATATCGACCATTCCTATGAGTATCGAAATCGATATCGGTATCAGACCATTCCTATGAGTATCGATATCAAAATCGGTAACATACTATTCCTATGAGCACCGATATCGAAATCGGTAATGTCGACCACTCCTATGAAGTATATGTTAGATTAACAGTCTAAGTCTAATGTATCATGTCCAAGTCCAATGCGCTCGTGTCCAAGTCCAATGTATCGTGTCTATACGTGTCCAATACCAAAATCTAAATTCATATTGACCCTCCCCCTCCCAAATCACAAATACAAAAAACTTAAATAAAATAGCAATGTGGGATAGGGTTTACCTTCGACGGATGATGGAGAAGGGTCTGACCGGAGGGGCGTGAAGTCGGAGGAAGGAGGACTAGGCGACGGCGAAGGAGGAGGGGACTAGGCGGCGGAGGAGGGGGTCGGCGGGGTTCACGGAGACAGAGGAGGGGGTCGGGGGTCGGCGGTCACCGGAGGAGGGGGTCGACGGGGTTGCCGTAGACGGAGGAGGGGCTCGACGGGGTTTGCGGAGACAGAGGAGGGGGTCGGAGAGGTCGGGGGAGTAGAGGGTCGGCTGTCACCGGAGGAGGGGGTCGGGGGTCGACGGTCACCAGAGGAGGGAGTGGGGGTCGGGTTGGGGAGAGGGAATGTTTCAATCTGGTTTGAAATTTTGAGAATGAAAAAGAACTCGATCGGCTGACCTAAATGAAATTTCTTAGTGACGTCCAATAAAGACGTCGCTAAGCGTCGCTAGATCAAAAAAACTTAGTGACGTAAAGCTAAATCGTCGGTAAACGTCGCTTATCAACGACGTTTACCGACTTATCAGCAACGTTATTTTTTTAACTTAAAAGACGTCGCAGGACATCGCTGATCGTCGCTAATAGTGACGTCCTGCGACGTTTTTTCTATGTGTCGCTAAATTTGTTTATTTTAGCGACGTTTTCCTTAGGCGTCGCTAATTTCGTCGGTAATATGACTTATTTTGGTAGTGGTGTGTGTGTGTGTGTGTATTGTGGGTGAGGGCTGTGAAGGGGGTACAGTTACAGTGCGGCTTAGGAAATCCCAATACGACCTCTCAACTCAAGGCCAACTGCCACTTCAGAACAAACATATATATATATATATATATATATATATATATATATATATATATATAAATATATATATATATATTTATATATATATATATATATATATATATATATATATATATATATATATATATATATATATATATATATATATATCAAGTATATAGACGCTATACTATATAGATCATATATTAACATATATGAACACAATTTCATGAGCTGTACCATCTCAGAAATCTACAAACCCCTAACTCAATGTGAATGAAACCCAAACTCAGTTTCAGTTAACAACCAAGTATCAGCCATCAAAGAACAACCCATGAACAAACCCTAATTCGAAACCCAATTAACAAATATAAACTGGGAATTGGAAGAGGATAGAGTGTGTGTGAAATGTGTCAGCAAGGGGGTGTTCAAATGTGTCCAAAATTGTGTCAAAATCGTGTCCAAGGAGTGTCAAACAAGTGTATTAGTAAATGGGTGTGTTACAGCATCGTGATGTCATGTCATATCCTCTAGGACACGATACACATGATGTTAGATCTCGTGTTTGCGTCCAGGGCTAGATTAGGTGTAGGGCTAGGTGTTAGGCAGCTTGAATCCTGTCCAAGTCACATCGTGTCCGTGTGTCGAGCCCATATCAGAGGCTCGATTTTACGTACACACAGTCTGTTCGAAATCAATGCAGATACGATAACGTGCCCGATACAATATGAATCAATCTGAAACTTAGGGAGGGGCCTGAAAGTCATGGCCCCCACCTTTATGTCAAGTCTCACGTGTCCAAGTGGTCTGTGCAGTATGAAATGGGTGTCGGGTAGCAGGGCATGTGTCCAAGGGTGCAGTGAGCATCCCATGTCCAGATTTGGACACAAAAATCGTGTCAAATTGTGCTCAGTCCTAGGGAAACACAATCCACACACATATGGCTACAATTTCATGAAATTAGTTTTGTAAAATAGTAAAATCAATTCCTAAGAGGCATTTCACCAAACACTTATACTACACTCTGATATGCCTCCGATACGCGTATCAAATGGACCCAAAATCCTGCCAAACATGGTCTACAGGTGTATGGTACCTAGATACATACATCTATGAAGAGAAATCAGAAGAACAAATGAGTTTAGAGCCATTACCTATTGAGAGTTACAATCTCATTGCAAAAGCACCAGAAATGAGATCCACACCAATTTGCTATAGTCCAAGAGCCTTCAATCATTGCTAGCTAGCCTCTATAGACCTCTTCTACAGTAGGGGAGTGTGTTGCAAAAGATTAGGCTCAATTTAATTCATTTGGAGAAAGGGGATGATTTTGGGGAAGAACACAAATTAGGGTTTAAGGAGGCAATGAAAAGAGGCAAGATGTAATAATGTGATGCTTATAAAGTGGGGGGTGACTATTCTTGGCCGGCCACATTGTTAGGGTTAGGGTTTTGGTTCAATGGATAGGCTCTGGGCTTCTCTCTTAACAGAATTGTAAACCTTCTAGCTAAAGGCCCAACTAAACTAGGTTACTTTCTAAATTATCTCCTTAGCCAAATGTCTAGATATTATCTAACTTAGATACTTTAAATGTAATCCACTTACTTAGTCTCTAGGATCATGACTAACATCTAGATTAGGACAATTCTAGGTTATGGCCTAACATTTTAATTAGCACATTATTAATTATCAAAAATTCAAATTAATTTCAATAAATCATAAATGACCAAAATACCTATAGTACTAAAAAATGGTAGTAACAAATCTACCCTCCTTAAAATAATTTTATCTTCGAAATTAAAGACAAAACTGAACTAATGAGAAGCATAGAAAATCATACCTCAAGGCTGAAAAAGATAAGGGTATCGCTCGCGCATCTCATCCTCCCTCTTCCAGGTAGACTCTCCTGGAAAATGATGCCTCTATGCGACGTGAACCAAGGGTATCGTCTGGTTCCTCAGCACCTTCTCCAATCGATCCAGAATCTCTACAGGCTGTTCTGGATAATTAAGAGTAGGGCCCACCTCAATCTCGAAATGATCGAGTACATGGTTGGGATCTGCCACGTACCGTCTCAACTGCGACACGTAAAATACGTTGTGGACTTCCTCTAATGCAGGTGGCAAGTCTAGCTTGTATCACTACTAAAATACAGCAATTTGGCGACGAAAGATTAGCGACGGAACGTATCCGTCGGCCATAGCGACGGCCTCGCGACTACCTTGTGACGGGCTACCGTCAGAAAGCAATGGATAATTTTTTTAGTTTTTTTACGTCAAAATCAGTCGCACATCCGTCGCTCATTTGACGAAACTTTAGTGACGGATTCATGTCCGTAGCTAATATGTCGAACAATATGGCGGCAAAATCTGTAAAAAAATGGCGCGCTAAATTAGCGTCTATCTAGCGACGGACGTTCCGTCGGTAATCCAGTGGGTATTTAGCGACTACGTTCTGACGGATATACCCGTCGGTAATCCGTCGCTAAATACTGTAACCTAACTTAAATTGAACCGACGGGGGGGGGGGGGGATTTTTCATTCCCCCTAAAAAGACTCTCTCTCTTCCCCCCCCTCTCTCTCTCTCTCTCTCTCTCTCTCTCTCTCTCTCTCTCCGGCGAGCTCTCTCTGACGGGTACAACATTCTCCGGCGAAGCTCTCTCTGACGGGATATCTCTCTCTCTGGTATGCTCTCTCTCTCTCTCCCTCTCTCTCTCTGTTTAGCATTATATATAGGGTTTCGGGTTGGTGGGGGGTCGGCTGTCGCTGGGGCCGACGGGGTGGGGGGGAGGGAGTGGGGGCGGGGGGGGGGAGAAGTTATTGAGGGCTGGGGACAGGGTAGGGTTTAGGGTTTCGGGGTAGGGGTAGGGTTTCGGGTCACGATTGGTTGTGGGCCGGCTGTCGCGGGGGCCGGCGGTGATGGGGGAGGGTAACAGTCTAGTGCTCACTATCAGCTAATTCCAATTTTCTCGAATGCTTTTTTTGTATGCTCATCTGTCAATATTATATTATTAGGAGCAGTAAAATGAACTTAATGTTGGAAAATTTTACCTTGATAAAAATGTGGTGTTAATAGGATTATCGGATGATTTAAGCAAAGATTAATAGGCGATATCAATGATGAAAATGGTCATGAATTAAGAAGCTATTAAATCTAGCTTTGAAGAGCCATAAAACGAATTATCGTTTTGTAAAATGAATGTCCAATGAATGAAAAATTTTGGGTTTTAAATGTCATCAAATGGGAGTAATGAAGGGCATGGTCTTTTCCAAACAAATATACAACACTTAAGTGCACATCATGCAAGATATCTGTTAGGCCAGCTTATTATTGACTAAACATTAGCAAGCTATGTATGGACCGGTGGGATAGTGTCTGGTTCCAAACATGTCTAACATAAGTTGTTGCACTTACAAAGTCATCAAAAGAATGCTGGTAACTAAATATAAGCTTCACATTTTTTGTATCAGTGTTGACACCATGTGTGTACTCTGTAACAAGGATGTTGAGTCTATTGCTCACTTTTTTTGCCTGTGACTACTCTAGAGCAACCTTGGAAAGCATCAGGGACAGAATAGGCCTAGGATCCAAAGCTGGATAATAAGTTAGTTAAGAAATGGGGACTCTAAAACCTTGGTTGAGGTTCAGACATTTACCAAATCCTAGTATCCCCAAAATTTGAGATATCTGCTAACTTTGGCCTACCAAATATTGATGCCATTTACATTTCAGGTCCTACTAATATGATACCTCACTCGAGAATCTCAGGATCTTGGACAAGAATCAGTAAAATGCTTAAGGTTTTGCTGATTAACTACAAAAAAAGAGTTTTCCAAACATAACTTTTTTTGGCATTTCAGATTCAATTGAAGGGAGAGCATTCTTTTTGAAATAACATAAGTTTAGAATACAATTTAGAGGTAGACAAGTATAAGGTTGTAATTCAAAATTTGAACAATACAAACCATGGACACAAAAAAAACCAAGAAAAGGATAAATGAAGGGAATTTACTTACTCCATTAAGGTCCCAACCTTTTGTACTAACAGATTTCAAAAACATGAATACAGTAAACAAAAAAAGGTAAGTAAAATGATGGGTAATACAGAAAATGATGAAAGAACCAATAACAACTACGTAGCGGCTGCTAAAGAGATCCAAGGAACCAGATATTAAAATACGAGCATTATTGGTATCAGGATGGCCTAATATGTTTGATATGGGGACAAGCCACCTATAAGTTTGATATAGGAACAAGCCACATAAAATTACAAGTATGACTTTGGATGCAATATTAGTATTAGGAAAGAATTATTGGTATCAGGATGTTCATGCTACAAAGAAACAAAGAACACTATTCTTAAGGCTACTGACCAAGTAGAGGTCAATGTAGAAGAAAATTTGGCAAGTAATTGCTAATACCAGATAAGATTTCATTAAGCGACCCCCAATATAGTAGTAGGTCAAATGCAAGACGACTTTGCCAAGTAGATGTGCCAACAACTACATGTATATAATGGTAGTACTACTTCAAATCCACATGAAAGAATTCAGCTTTGGTTCAGAACGTCGTGAGACGGTTCGGTCCATAAGCGGGACCACCACCCAATAGTATGTTGCCACCAGAAGCAGAACCCCGTATTTCTTCCAGAGAATCTCCTAATTGTTCCAAAGCTGGGTTCAGAACTTCGTGAGACAGTTCGGTCCATATCCGGTGCGGGCGTTAGAGCATTGAGAGGACCTTTCCCTAGTACGAGAGGACCGGGAAGGACGTAGAAATCTGTTTCATTCATATGTATGATAGAATAGGGGGTTAGGTTAAATAAATGAACCCCTTTCTCTCTACGTATTATAAATGCAATGTTTGGATAACATATGAAATATAATGTATAGGTAAGCATTAAGGTAGGTAATGACATGTAATCACCGGTGGGGCTGGCTCGGCCGGGAGAGACTGTACCCTATGGCTCGACTACCATCCCGAGAGGATACTATGAGAGATCCATCTGAATAGGACGTATACTCTGAGAGATCACCTTTACAAGAATGATATCAGTAGTGGAATTGAGTGTTGAAGGAGATATTATCAGAGTATATGTCATACTCAGATGGGTCTCTCACAGTTATAGACGGTGGATGTGCTCCGTCAACAGATTCTTGCTCTGAGCCAAAACTTTGCCCCGGAGCTCAAGTGGACATCCGTCGTGTAGAGCTCGAGTGAGAGGTTCCTGACAGCATGGTGGTCTCCTTTGTTAAAGTATCCGTACTCGTCCCACAACCAATCAATTTTTTTTCATTTCTAATCTCTTGAATATGAAGCTCTGCTTCACATTTGGCTCTATCTTCTGGTATATAAGAACCAAATGTGAAAAAGAGTTTCATATTCAAAATATTAAAAATGAAAATTTTTTTGATTGGTTGTGGGATGAGCAAGAATTCTTTGACAAAGGAGACCACCATGCTGTCAGGAACCTCTCGCTCGAGCTCTACTCAAGGATGTCCACTCGAGCTCCCGGGCAAAGGATTGACTCATAGCGGATTTCTGGACAGAGATGACGAAGAAGATGGCTGCCAAAGCTTATGTAAGTTTTCTAATTCTTTATACATATTATATTTTTGTCATTTTGTATTACTGTAATTAAAATCGATCATTGTATCGTATCAATAGGTGATTTTGTATATTAGTTACAAGTGCTACTTAGTTAAAGTTCAAGTGCTACTTAGTTGTGTCTCTCTCTATCTATCTCGCTATCAACGCTATAGTGTTGTTCCCCTCGTAATACGGAATGGTCCGATACCGATACTCTGAGTATCAGACCATTCCTATGTGTATCGGTATCGCAATCACAATACCGATACTCGAGTATCGCATTGATACTCAAGTATCACATCTGATAGTTCTCTCATTTATTTATCAATTACTGTATTTCAGTTCTATTTAGTTTTATGTGATTCTCTGATAGTTATCTCATTCATTTTCAACCGCTCCCCCCTGTGAATATTGATTTTACCATACGGCACCCATGACCCGAGGAGCGGTACGTCGTTTGAGGGAAACAGTGAATGCTGAGATGGCTCCTCCTATTGTTAAGGAGGAAGTGGCACCGGTAGCTAGTGAGACCGGAAGTTTTATTCATCCAGCACCGGTAGCTAGTGAGACCAGGAGTTCTATTCATGCAGCACTTGCAAGGGACTACATCTCTCCTGCCACCGTCGATCCCACTTATTCGAGGTGGTTGCGTGATCGTATCACTGAGCGTTTGCATGATCTGCGTGGTTCTCATTAGCTATTAGTACTTATTTGTATTGGACTATTTGTATTGGGTTGTTTATGTTTGGATATTTTGCTATGTATGTTAGGATAGTGTGTTGGATATTGTGTTGGATATTTTGTTGGTCATTGTGTTGGATATTTTTGTGTATGTTGTGATATATTGGATGTTTGGAGATATTGTGTTGGCAATATGGATATTTGTTGGATATATTGGATGTCGGATATGTTATATTTGTGTATGGTGGATGCTGAATATGTTATATTACAGGGAATAGTCTCTTTTCTGTAATTTTTTTTCAAAAATATTTCAGTTAGCGATGGATTACCGACGGGTTGTCAACGGACTGTTGCAGGTATCGACGGATTATCGACGGGTTACCGACTGACTTTTGCAGCTAGCGACGGTTTCCTGACGGATAGTCCGTCGGCCTGTTTCTGGAAAAATTTTACGACGGAATGACGACGGACTTTCCGTCGCTCATATTCTAGAAATATGGAAGATTTCCAGAAGGGTGGCGACGTATTATCCGTCGCTCTTCCGCAGCTAATCTGTCGAGGTTAGCGACGCTTTGAGCGACGGATATTGCGTATCAGAAAACCTCGGATACACGGTTAGCGACGATTTAGCGACAAATTGTCTGTCGCTAATTTTATGAATATATTAAAAATTTAAACTGTCGATGTTGACGGAAAATCGTCGGTTAGACGTCGCTAAAAGTTTTTATTTTGCCAATATAAATCCGTCGCTAATTAGTCGCGAAGCGGCGGACTAGCGACGAGCTAGTTTTAGCGACGAGGATATTTTCGACGGATTTTTTAGCCCGTATCCATCGGAAATCCGTCGGTAACATGATTTACCGACGAATTTCCGACGGATATGGCCGTCGCTAAATTGTTGTATTTTAGTAGTGTATGCCACGTCACCGACTCTTCCGTTGATAATGAAAGGTCCGATAAAATGTGGGCTAAGCTTTCCACCTCCACCAAAGCGTATAGTACCATGTGTCGAAGATATCCTCAAGAATACCAGATCTCTAACCTATAACAAACAAGGTCTCAAATTAACTATAATAATCAAACATGATAAATCAAAATTACAAAATCAAACCAATCCTAATCCTCCTATCTCTAAGCTGTACCTCAAACTCCAAAGGTCTCCGGTGGCTATCGATCCAATGCCGATATCTGTTCTGCGCCACGCGAAGTCGATCCCTGATGAGCTTCACCTTCTCGGCTGCGTCCCCAACCATCTCAGGTTCCAATAAAGCTTGCTCTCCAACGTTGTCCCAAGACAAGGGAGTACAACATCTACGCACGTACAATGCCTCGAATGGTGACATCTCAATGCTAGCCTGGAAGCTGTTGTTGTATGCAAACTCCACCCTGTGCAAATGATCCTCCCAAGAATCTCTAAAGTCCATGACAAAAGTCTGTAGCATGTCCTCAAGAGTCTGAATAGTCCTCTCTGACTGTCCATCCGTCTGAGGGTGCTATACAGTACTAAACTTGAGCTGAGTGCCCAAACTAGTATGCAGTCTCCGCCAGAAATAAGAAGTAAAGCGACTATCTCGATCCGAGAAAATGATTATCGAAACTCCATGAAGTCTAACAATCTGATGCACGTACATCTCTGCTAGCTTCTCCGTAGACAAACCCACTTTGAATGACAAGAAGTGGGCTGATTTGGTCAACCTGTCAACGATGATCCAAATCGTGTCTTTCCCTCCTGGTGTACGTGGTAATCCTAAAATGAAGTCCATCATGATATGCTCCCACTTTCACTCCGGAATGGGCAATGGCTGTAACAGTCCTCCTGGTCTCTGCTTGTAAGCCCCATTAGTTTATTTATCCATCTATTTACTAATTGTGGTAGTGGTCACATGTTTTAACTCACCAATTGATATATATATATATATATATATATATATATATATATATATATATATATATATATATATATATATAAAATAAGAAGGATGTTACTTTTGGCATAATTGGACATATTGCTTAAGGATCTTTTTGTCAAAGAATCCAGTTGATGAATAACCCTTCGAATAAGTAAACTCTGATTTTGAGCTTGAATCTTCACAAAATCCAAATTTCAATTTAAACCTCCTTCCCTCTATCCATCCTTCCCATTGATCTTATCTAAAAACTTTAGTTATAAAGAGGAAGGGGGGCAGCCGACTAGAGGACTCCATAAACCCTAGCAACCTCCTCATTGTTCCTGTCACAGAGGATTTCGAGCAAAAGCCTTAGAGTTTTGAATTGGTGCAGCAAACAGGTAAGCCTTCACCCCTCTCGACAACATGATGTTTTGATCCTGTATAACACCTTAGGTAGGATGGGTAGTGTTTGATGATTGTCCCAAGTAGAACGAGTGCAATGAAGAGATTAAGTCCTACAATCAAGGTTATAAACGGCGGTAGGCGGGTGCGCAGCGGAGAGAGTCCGCCTACCGCCTAGGCCGCCTAGGCGGTTGATACATTTTGAATATTTTTTACTATTTTACCACTGTTTTTTGCATAATATGCATATTTTAAGGGTGTTCCATGCATAACTAAGTTGTAGAACGAAGATTTATAAAGTTTTAGTGTTGTTAGGCCCATAATGTTTTAAAATAACCTTTTTGGCCAAAATATTTTGTAAAGTATTTCTCCGTCTAGGCGCTCGCCTACGCTGCCTCACCTCCGCCTATGCCGCCAACCTCACCTCCGCCTATGCCGCCAACCTCCATTGGCCGCCTACTCTACCGCCTACAACAAAGCGGTGCGGAGAGGGACCGCCTACCGCCTAGGCGCCGCCTAGGCGCCGCCTAGGCGGCCTAGGCGGGCGCCATTTAGAACACTGCCTACAATCATATCTGATGGCTGTAGCCCAACCTTAGTATCCATGAGGGATACACCTTTGTAGCCTTCCAGCGGATGGCTCTCATTAGGATTAAGTAATGGATAGCCTACAGGAATAGGAGCATCAGGCTTTTGATAGCGTGAACAGGTAATTGGAAAACGCGGGTTTTAATGATGCATCTATTACAAAAATGCATGTCCTTGTACCCACCATGTGCACCGATAGGAAAGAGCAATGGGATGGGTTGTGTTGGTTCACTGAAGTAATTTTTCTGAATGACTGATACCTATAGAGAAGAGGGCTGATACTACTATGGGGACTAGTACATAGCCTCATTTGTAAACAAGAAATCCTGACCCATGAGTTTTCCCATGGTACCCGAACATCTTAGTCAGGCTGTGAGTGGGGGTAGGGTCATGTTAGATGTGAGGAAGAGGGAGCCAAGATCGATTTGACAATGCATACCTGGCTGGGAAGTCATGTAGGATAGGTGCGGTACCGGCCTTAGTACCTTGGTGACCAGTTTTAATAGGGGTACGAAATAACCTTACCTATTGTGCAATGTCTAAGCCTAGTTAACCACCTTAGTTGTAGAATGCTATACTGAACAGACCTGTACCTGCAAATGAATGGCCTATGTGCCTTATCTAAGCTACTTAAACTTTGAACTCTATTATACCCAGGAGATACCGATAGGAGAAATTACCTAAATCCTGATCTTAGCCACCAACACGATACAGCCAGGATATTGCCCAATTCTAACGTCCCCTGTATTCTTTAGATGTGAACCTGTAAGACTCCTTTAGATGCTAGACTCCCTTGCACCCATAATACTGACAAGAAAATGTCCTTGGCAACAGGTAAGTACCCGTATAGGAGTTCCCTTATTTCCAATGGGCACCTACCTGAACTGTGACCTCCCTTTGAATAATTATCCTTAGATATGAGCAGGGTAGATTACTACACTGGAGTATAGGCATTCGAGTGCCAAGAACTGAGGGATAATATAAATTGCAGGATTGAACTGATGGCTTAATGATGCATTATGAGGCTAGTAATAATAAAATATGAATAGTTGGGTTCGGAAAAAAGGAAAAATTGGTATTTGTAGACAATGAGAGGAGGACATGGATAGGTACATGTATAAGTTCAAGATTACAAGGGGTAGATAAGTGTATATCATTTGGGTGATATGATGAAGAGGCTAGGGAGGGGGAAATTCCTGGATGTCCTGGTCCTGCACCTAGGAAGCATAGTATAGATGAAAAAGGGGTACTAGTGCCTAAGATTAACTATCAGGTTGAAGAAACCTGGGACTGTAACATCAGTTTTGGTATGGGGTTGTTAGGAAGTATGTAGTCATGGAGAGGGGATGATGCTATTCCCTATGTACTAGGTCAGGTACAAAGAATTCCTTACTACTTTCACTTAGAGGATACTTGAGTATCCTATTAGAGAGCCCATACTGAAATATGGAAGACATGCCTATTCCCAGTAGATCAGGGTATTTGGGATTTCCAGTCATCAACATATTGGGTTCTCAGGGTAATTAGAGATTAGCAACAGCAATATAATCATTACCTAAACAATCTTGTACCTAAGCCTGAGATAAGGAAGACAAGAGGTTCTCAAAACAGCTTGTGTGACTAAGGAATGACCTAGAAACTATTAATGTAAATAATTAAAATAGATTTAAGACTAATAGACCAAATCAAGGGGAATTGACTCAGAAACCTATAAAGAACCTAGTAGATAGTTTGTAAATAAATTGAGTTTTCATTTGACAATGTGATTTATAAAGTAGGTTGCTTGCACTCTGATTTGGACTCGGAGCAATACCAACAGCTCAGGACCCCATGCGAGTACAGTTTATTGCTTATTTTCAATATTAATTTTTACTATACCTCATTGTTAGTCAATAGAGATGTGATTTTCGTATTTTATGTTGATTGTATTTTGTCGTGTCGGAAAGGTGAAGTACCAAGGATGTGTGATCTGACCTTATACAGTGTATACCGTGTAGACAGTGATTACTATTGCATTATACCATGTCGACAATATTTCTTTATTACAGTATACCGTGTAGACAGTGTTACATTATACTGTGTAGATATTGTAGACAGTGTCGTATAATTGTCCCGAGATTGGTCACATATCAAAGGTACTTCAGTTAGTCAGTCATTCAGTCAGTCAGTCGGTGAGTATTTTCATGTATTTCATTTACTGTTCTTCGATATTTAGTTTTATTCTGTTTTCTTTCACTTATTTTCCAAATCATATGTCTAAAGGCTAACCTCTGTTATATAGTCATTTTCATATATTGGAACTTGTCACGACCCGCACCCACTGTTAGGATACGAGAACGTAACGACGCCCAGCCTACACCGCAGTGTCGGCGGTAGAACGCTGTCCTAGGTCACAACATCTAACATATAATGCTAAGCAGTTTATACTCCCCGAATGGGGGTGACATAGCAGATACAGTCTCAATCACATCTAAGGTAGAGCATGATAAAGATAGATAAAACATGAAATCCAAAAGAGATACAGGAGATAGAAGTCTTAGTGTCTAAGATACATAAACCCAGAAATATATCTCAAAACTCAAATACAGTAATCCATAAAGTAAATACAACTCCAGACAAAATAAAATAACTATCTAAACAACCTCTACTGTGTCTCCTCTAGGCTAGCAGGCAATCCCAGGCTATCTGTAAAATTTATCAACAGGTCCAGTCAGGACAGGAGCGAGCACAATACATCTCAACAAATCATAGCAGGTTAGAAAATATAATCATGCAGTAAAGTAAAATACATGATCTGAAGAAATATAGTATGTAAACAGAGAGAGAACTGTAATAGAAATATCTACTATAAATAAAGAACTAACAGTGGCTAGTGATGTAGAGTACAGGATAACACATGTGAACGGGACAGATTTGTACATGATCTACACTAAAGAGTTGTACATGATCTACACTACTATGGAATTGTTCACATGACTACTAGAACTCCTCCGTTTCCCCAATCAATATACAAGGATCTAAATAGGTTATGTTATTGTACATGATATCACATGGGGCCCTTGAAAGGGTGCACATGATAGTATACATGAAGGCTCTGTGAACATGAGAGTACAAGATTCACAAGAGTATACATGTATGGTGAAAGCACAAGAGTACATGATAAAAGTGAAACGCACATGACACAATGTATCCGATGCTCCCGAGGGGGATAACATCGCATGAAGAGACCCGTATAGTACTAATCCGTGATAATGTCGTGACAACATCAAGTATAGTAATCTAAAGCAGGAATATAATTCTAAGCAGGATATGAAATGATCAGAGAATGTACTCGCCTGATAACCTGAACAGCTGATAAGTATAGGGGGTCCAACTGAAGCCACAGAGTCCTATTTAAAGCAACACAGGTTACAAGGTGTTCAAGTTGTAATAAATAAACCTCTACAAGCAATCTATTTTATTCTAGATTCTCCTAAGTCAAATTAACTCTAGGTCAACTCCGGTGAATAATTTAGTCAAACTAGGTCAAGTGTTGACTTACAGTTGACTTTGGTCAACTGGTCAACTCTGGCCAAACAGGGTAATCTAGTCTAATTATTGAAGATATAAAGTGTACTTCGTTATTCGTACGTCGAAACTTACGACACGCAAATCGAGATAAAAATATCAATGGTAAGGTTGATAATCTTATTATAGAGATCCACGTGTTCATCTTGTCAATTTCAGCGATGTGAGATCACTGGAATTGACTGAGCTCAGTTTCGTTGTACTAATCCCGAAATACGAACATTATAAGAATTAATTATTACTTATTTATAGAAAGGTTAAACTCAGAGAAACTATCAACAAACATTATCGGACGATGAAATAAACATCGCCAACGTGTCCAGAATGGTCAAATTAGCTAGGATAGCCTACCTATCGGTCCAATTTGGACACAAGGGCAAAAAGGTAATTTTGGGTCAAAACGGTGTCCATGTCGGAGCTATTTTGTACCGAAAAACGTGCAAAAAAATAAGTCTATAAAATATAACAAATTATATGTCCACGAAACCAGAATGACGATACGAACCCAACGGTATCTCCAGAATTGGATTCCGTTGACCCGATCTCAATTTGGCCCGTTGACCAGAACTTGGAATTCCGGTTTGCACGGAAATGCGTGTCGGAGCCAATGTTCTCAAAACTCAGCAAACTACATGTCAACGAGTCCAGAATGATGATACGAACTCAACGGTATCCCCGGAATTGGGTTCCGATGAGCCGATCTCAAAATGATCCGTCGACCCGGATATTGGTATCCGACTTGTACCGAAATCCGTGCCGGATCCAATGTCCACCAAAACCTAGCAAATTATATGTCAACGAGTCCAGAATGACGATACAAACTCAACGGTATATCCAGAATTGGATTCTGATGAGCCAGCGTCAAAAAGTCCCGTTGACCCAGAATGTGGGACCCACTTGTACCGAAAAACGTGCCAGGGCCCACGTTCTCCAAATCTAACAAATTTTATATGAAAATATGCCAGAACGATGCCACGAATCTAATGGTGGTGTCAGAAATGAAATCTGGAGTCCCGTGTTCAAAAATAGAATTTTACAAGTTGGAAATTACGAATTCGGACGGCCAACTTTGGCATCGAATTCAACCAATCAAACAAGCTCACAATGAAACGAAACTGGAGGGGTAGCAAGAGGGTTATACCAGCTTCGCACAGGAACTGGTAGCACGCCAAACGGAGCTGCGGTGGAGGAGATACAATCTGACGAAGTTGGCCCCGCGAAACAGTCCAAATTTAATACAATTTAAACGGTCAACTTGGTGGCCGATTTTGATGTATCAAACGATAAAATTAACGGACGAAAATTGACATGATTGAAGGTGGATATACCGAGATTGCGACGGAGCAAAGAAATCGCCGATCCAACGGTCGGATTTCCGGGAAAACGTGCACAAAGTTGTTGTGACGGAGCGCCAAAATGAACGTGATTTCGCGCGCGTCACGACGGGACTTCGTGCAAAACGCACGAATCGCCTCGACGGCGCGTCCCGGAGGACGGTGGCCGCCATGGGAGGAGAGCCTAGTGTGCGCCCGGCCATTGAGGGGTTGTCCCCGCCGACCACGGCGGCGGTGGCGCCGACGGTGGCGCCATGCACGCGCGCGGATCTTGCTCGCGGCTGTGCGCGCTGGTGGCGCGGTGCTGCTGCGACGGCACGGCCGTGCTCGGCCAGGCCGGCGACGGCGGGGGCTGCACAGCACGACGGATGGGGTGGTCGAGATGTTGATGGTGGTGGTGGCCATGGCGTAGTGGTGGTGATCGGGTGTAGGAAGGAGAAAGGAGGATGGGAGGAATAGTGGTGCGGTGGTGGAGGCCAGGGGCTGGCCGGAGCCGCGGCCAAGTGGAGGAGGCTGGGGGGAGGTCCGGCCAAGGAGTGAGGTCGGGCCAGGAAAGAGGAGTTGGGTGGTCGGGCATGGTGTTGAAGCAGTGGCTGTTGTTGTTGTTGGTTTTGTGTAGGAGTGTGTAGGAAAAAATAGAAAGGAGAGAGAGAAAGAATGAGTTCATTAATGAGAGAGAGAGAGAGATGTCTTCCCTAGAAATTAGGGCCGGCCAAGTTGGCTGCTATGGGTTGGAGGGAAATTGATGGGTAGGATTTAATTAGGGGGTATCAAAGGCTACGATTTTAAATGGAGAAATAGGTTATTCTAAAAGGGATTTTAATTCAACAGAAATTCTATTAAATATAGAAAAAATGGATAGAAGAATACCTGATATTTTTGGGCAAAAAATATGAGGGTATTATGATTGAGAGTAACATGGGGCTGGGCTGGGCTCGGTGGAGCTGGATTGGGTCAAACCGGACATTGTGCAAAAATTGAATTAAAATTAGGTGTTGATGATCATGGGTAAATAAGTAGCACATGAGAATTCCAATAAATGGGACACAAGTGGCAGGCGGATAGTAGACCCAATGTGGGCCATGTCCATAATTGGGGCTGACAGATTTTGGTCGACAGGGGACCCACAAATTAAGTTGGAAGATAAATGTGACACCGTGGGGCGAAATAAAATCGGGTCACGTGTCGGGAAAGTTGTGCGAAGCAAATAGAGCACAAGATGGCGTGTCTGAGTGGGACACGAAGGTCATGGGTGAAGAGTGTCTCGAGTAGATCTTGCATGAGAAGTTGGTTTGAAGAAAATAACTGGTCTTGTGCTCCCAAATTAAAAGTCACGGTAACGTGCTAATAATGATCAAGGAAAAGAGTGGAAAAATTAATTAATGATCAATCGGTCTAATTCGACCCAAAGTTCTGCGAAGCAAAAAGAGCACAAAGGAACAAGTCTGAGTGGGACACTATATACCATCATGAAGGTAATCTTGTCCACTCCAAAACTCGTGAAAAAGAATTCCAGAGTTGAACATCCCTGACACTCCAAATATCAAAGGTACGGAAAAGTACACTTAAAGAAAAATAACAGAATAAATTATTTATCGAAACCAATCAATCAGAAAATAAAATAAAATAAAATAAAAATCAACCCGAAATTCAGGGTGCTCACATCCTACCCACCTTATAAAAATTTCGTCCTCGAAATTAAAATGTCCATACTCCTTCAAGGTCAAACCCCCACAATTAAAGTCCCAGATTAAAACAAATCATGTGATCAAAAGGACGACATACAGGGTCATGGCATACGGTGGTAGTAGGTCTCATCTAGGTATACTTAGTCATGCTAACCAAAATGGTTATAGGGTATCCAAACACACAAGCAATCTAGGGTGCTAAACTAGAGAAGTTACAGAAACAACAAACCATCAAAACTGTAAGGCAGTCTACCGTCCTATATGAAAACTGGTACTTATCAAATAAAATAAAGGCAACTACCAATTATCTAAAAAAGGGGTACAGAAAAATCAAATTCAAAATTTAAGGAATTGAAAATCACTTGCATTGAAATCCAATCACAATATATATATAGAGAGAGAGAGAGCGTTAGAGAGGAAAAAGCTAGCATTATGTGTATGGGGACATGTTCATATGGTTAGATAGTAGGCATGTGTGTAGGTGAAATATACATGAAATTGTATATGAGAAATTGGGTTTCAAAACAACGGCTATCACGTTACACTAATCATGGCATATTGGTTAAACAATCTACAACACGCAACTTATTTACTCATAACATGCATAGCTAACCATATATATATATATATATATATATATATATATATATATATATATATATATATATATATATATATATATATATATATAAAGGTAGAGACTTAGTTATGTATCTATATACATTATAACATGTATGAATAAACTCTATATGTATCTATACAGGTATATGAACATAACATAGAGAGGAAATGTTAGGCTACATGACAGTGTATACTAAGTTAGGGTGTGCGTGTCCTTGTACAGGGTTATAGCTTAGTATTGAAAGGTTAAACCCAGTTTTAGTTCAGCATTTACATGCAAAGTCTGAAAATAAGCTAACATTTAAAGCAGTAAAATATTAACATAATACAGTCTCAAATTTTAGGGTTTTGAAACATCACAACTTAACTCAATGCTTCCAATACATCCTAACATGATATAAATGAAACCCTAACATACTGCCCATACATTTATCTACGCATACAGTTCAATATTTACATGTTAAATCTGAAATTGAACTAAACATGGAAATCAATGTAAAAATGTTAACATGTATTCAGTTTTCAGGATTTTGGAGAAATTGAACATCAAAACCAACTCAATGTTTATCACAACCTAACATGTAAGAATATGAAACCTAACATTATATCCCTACATACAACAATGTACACAGCTCTGAATATTACATAAAAATAAAACAGCAAATTGAACTAACATTTGGAATCCCGTATCAAGGGTCAATATGCACACAGTCTCAGATTGGACAAATTCAAACACAAAACTCAACCAAATTTTTTTGAATTAAAACCCTATGTATAACATACATGTGCAGTGATGTAAACAAAACTATTATTATGAAATTTATATTTGAATTACGAATTTAAACTGGAAAAGCAGAAAACCAGAAATAGTAGAATTTTGAAAATTTAAACATTAACGACATATTACTATGTATTCAGATAGGTGGAAATCAAGTGTAGCATGCATAAGTGTCAGAAAAGTGTCCACTATATATATTCTCATGTCCCAATATAAAATTTTAATTCTACGTTAAGACCAACAATTAGATTCCTACCAAGATTGCAAGCAGGTGATTGACGTAATCAAGACAGTATTATTTATTATTATTATTATTATTTAATACAAGAATAATAGCAAGAAGGGAAATAACAATGAAATTCGTTCTGCTTATCTGTTTAAAGAAGAACCATTTTGAAACCCAGAGCTAAATTATCAAATCCAAGATAAAGTCCAGCAAAATCATCGATTCATTGTATTAAGAAGAATTTCATGGTAAGAAGTTACAAAAGCTACTCCTAAGTAAACAATGAGAAACAAAACAAAACAAAACAAACAACAATAATTCTTTTTATTTTTTTTGAATGACTGAAACAAAAGTAGCAAAAACATGTTCGAAAATATTTAAGGTACAATCTGATAATCATATGCGTCTATCCAAAATCATGGTACTCTAAATCCTCGTCATACTAGTAAGCAAGGCTACAATAATCACAGAGTCCTTGACTTATGCACATACCTCTAGAATCATGGTATTTAACATTTTCGTGATGCCGCTAGCTTGGCTGCGAAAATCTTAAATTTCCACACCCGAGAAATATATCCAAAGTCAGACTATATGTCCTCACCATGCTGGCTAATGTGACTATAAAAGATAAGATTTCCATAACTTAGATGACCTAGCCGATATGATTTCATCTTGCCAAAAATTAAATTAAATCAACATTGAATACCCAAAAATCAAATCAAATTTATCAACAAACTTCAAAATTCAAAAATGAACAAAAATCCTTCAAATCATATAAATACAAACTCGAATGCTACAGCTAACATCAAGATTCAAAATTTAACAATCTTCTATCAAAATTAATAAATACAAACTCAATTTCAACAATAATCCATCAAAAATTAAATTCAACAACAGAAAGTAAAGATAAATCAAATCAAGAAAAAAGAGTTTTCAAATCGAAGTTAAAATAAGATTCTCAAGGGTCGTCCCAAGAATCTCTCAAGGGATCCTAATTGTGATTGAGTACCTTCAAAAATATATCCTATTCCTACTGCAGGCTGTAGTGGTACTCTAGTTCGAATACCACTACATAAATTCGACCTGCATGGGCCACCACTAAAAACGTGTCACGACCCGCACCCACTGTTAGGGTACGTGAACGTAACGACGCCTAGCTTACGCCGCAGTGTCGACGGTAGAACGCTGTCCTAGGTCACAACACCTAACATATAATGCTAAGCAGTTTATACTCCCCGAATGGGGGTGACATAGCAGATACAGTCTCAATCACATCTAAGGTAGAGCATGATAAAGATAGATAAAATATGAAATCCAAAAGAGATACAGGAGATAGAAGTCTTAGTGTCTAAGATACATAAACCCAGAAATACATCTCAAAACTCTAATACAGTAATCCACAAAGTAAGTACAACTCCAGACAAAATGAAATAACTATCTAAACAACCTCTACTGTGTCTCCTCTAGGCTAGCAGGCAATCCCAGGCTATCTGTAAAATTTATCAACATGTCCTGTCAGGACAGGAGCGAGCACAATACATCTCAACAAATCATAGCAGGTTAGAAAATATAATCATGCAGTAAAGTAAGATACATGATCTGAAGAAATACAGTATGTAAACAGAGAGAGAACTGTAATAGAAATATCTACTATAAATAGAGAACTAACAGTGGCTAGTGATGTAGAGTACAGGATAACACATGTGAACGGGACAGATTTGTACATGATCTACACTAAAGGGTTGTACATGATCTATACTACTATGGAATTGTTCACATGACTACTAGCACTCCCCCGTTTCTCCAATCAATACACAAGGATCTAAACAGGTTATGTTATTGTACATGATATCACATGGGGCCCTTGAAAGGGTGCATATGATAGTATACATGAAGGCTCTATGAACATGAGAGTACAAGATTTACAAGAGTGTACATGTATGGTGAAAGCACAGGAGTACATGATGAAAGTAAAATGCACATGACACATGTACCCGATGCACCCGAGGGGGATAACATCGCATGAAGAGATCCGTATAGTACTAATCCATGATAATGTCGTGACAGCATCAAGTATAGTAATCTAAAGCAGGAATATAATTCTAAGCAGGATATGAAATGATCAGATAATGTACTCGCCTGATAACCTGAACAGCTGATAAGTATAGGGGGTCCAACTGAAGCCACAGAGTCCTATTTAAAGCAACACAGGTTACAAGGTGTTCAAGTTGTAATAAATAAACCTCTACAAGCAATCTATTTTATTCTAGATTCTCCTAAGTCAAATTAACTCTAGGTCAACTCTGGTCAATAATTTAGTCAAACTAGGTCAAGTGTTAACTTACAGTTGACTTTGGTCAACTGGTCAACTCTGGCTAAACAGGGTAATCTAGTATAATTATTGAAGATATAAAGTGTACTTCGTTATTCATACGTCGAAACTTACGACACGCAAATCGAGATAAGAATATCAATGGTAAGGTTGATAATCTTATTATAGTGATCCACGTGTTCATCTTGTCAATTTTAGCGATGTGAGATCACTGGAATTGACTGAGCTCAGTTTCGTTGTACTAATCCCGAAATACGAACATTATAAGAATTAATTATTACTTATTTATAGAAAGGTTAAACTCAGAGAAACTATCAACAAACGTTGTCGGACGATGAAATAAACATCGCCAACGTGTCCAGAATGGTCAAATTAGCTAGGATAGCCTACCCATTGGTCTAATTTGGACACAAGGGCAAAAAGATAATTTCGGGTCAAAACGGTGTCCGTGTCGGAGCCGTTTTGCACCGAAAAACGTGCAAAAAAATCAACTCTATAAAATATAACAAATTATATGTCTACGAAACCAGAACGACGATACGAACCCAACGGTATCTCCAGAATTGGATTCCGTTGACCCGATCTCAATTTGGCCCGTTGACCAGAACTTGGAATTCTGGTTTGCACGAAAATGCGTGTCGGAGCCAATGTTCTCAAAACTCAGCAAACTACATGTCAACGAGTCCAGAATGATGATACGAACTCAACGGTATCTCCGGAATTGGGTTCCGATGAGCCGATCTCAAAATGATCCGTTGACCCGGATATTGGTATCCGACTTGCACTGAAATGCGTGCCGGATCCAATGTCCACCAAAACCTAGCAAATTATATGTCAACGAGTCCAGAATGACGATACGAACTCACGGTATATCCGGAATTGGATTCCGATGAGCCGGCGTCAAAAAGTCCCGTTGACCCAGAATGTGGGACCCACTTGCACCGAAAAACGTGCCAGGGCCCACGTTCTCCAAATCTAACAAATTTTATATGAAAACATGCCAGAACGATGCCACGAATCTAATGGTGGTGTCAGAAATGAAATCTGGAGTCCCGTGTTCAAAAATAGAATTTTACAAGTTGGAAATTACGAATTCGGACGGCCAACTTTGGCGTCGAATTCAACCAATCAAACAAGCTCACAATGAAACAAAACTGGAGGGGGTAGCAAGAAGGTTATACCAGCTTCGCACAGGAACTGGTAGCACGCCAAACGAAGCTGCGGTGGAGGAGATACAATCTGACGAAGTTGGCCCCGCGAAACTGTCCAAATTTAATATAATTTAAACGGTCAATTTGGTGGCCGGTTTTGATGTATCAAATGATAAAATTAACGGACGAAAATTGACATGATTGAAGGTGGATATACCGAGATTGCGACGGAGCAAAGAAATTGCCGATCCAACGGTCGAATTTCTGGGAAAACGTGTACGAAGTCGCTGCGACGGAGTGCCAAAATGAACGTGATTTCGCGCGCGTCACGACGGGACTTCGTGCAAAACGCACGAATCGCCTCGACGACGCATCCCGGAGGACGGTGGCCGCCATGGGAGGAGAGCTTAGTGTGCGCCCGGCCATGGGCGGGTTGTCCCCGCCGACCACGGCGGCGGTGGCGCCATGCACGCGCGCGGATCTTGCTCGCGGCTGTACGCGCTGGTGGCACGGTACTGCTGCGACGGCTCGGCCGTGTTCGGCCAGGCCGGCGACGGCGGAGGCTGCATAGCACGACGGACGGGGTGGTCGAGATGTTGATGGTGGTGGTGGCCATGGCGTAGTGGTGGTGATCGGGTGTAGGAAGGAGGAAGGAGGATGGGAGGAATAGTGGTACGGTGGTGGAGGCCAGGGGCTGGCCGGAGCCGCGGCCAAGTGGAGGAGGCTGGGGGGAGGTTCGGCCAAGGAGTGAGGTCGGGCCAAGAAAGAGGAGTTGGGTGGTCGGGCATGGTGTTGAAGCAGTGGCTGTTGTTGTTGTTGGTTTTGTGTTTGAGTGTGTAGAAAAAAATAGAAAGGAGAGAGAAAAAGAATGAGTTCATTAATGAGAGAGAGAGAGATGTCTTACCTAGAAATTAGGGCCGGCCAAGTTGGCTGCTATGGGGTTGGGGGGAAATTGATGGGTAGGATTTAATTAGGGGGTATCAAAGGCTAGGATTTTAAATGGAGAAATAGGTTATTCCAAAAGGGATTTTAATTCAACAGAAATTCTATTAAATATAGAAAAAATAGGTAGAAGAATACCTGATATTTTTGGGCAAAAAATATGAGGGTGTTATGATAGAGAGTAACACGGGGCTGGGCTGGACTCGGTGGAGCCGGATTGGGTTAAACCGGACATTGTGCAAAAATCGAATTAAAATTAGGTGTTGATGATCATGGGTAAATAAGTAGCACATGGGAATTCCAATAAATGGGACACAAGTGGCAGGCGGATAGTAGGCTCAATGTGGGCCATGTCCATAATTAGGGCTGACAGGTTTTGGTCGACAGGGGACCCACAAATCAAGTTGGAAGATAAATGTGACACCCTGGGGCGAAATAAAATTGGGTCACGTGTCGGGAAAGTTGTGCGAAGCAAATGGAGCATAAGATGGCGTGTCTGAGTGGGACACGAAGGTCATGGGTGACGAGCGTCTCGAGTAGATCTTGCATGAGAAGTTGGTTTCAAGAAAATAACTGATCTTGTGCTCCCAAATTAAAAGTCACGGTAACGTGCTAATAATGATCAAGGAAAAGAGTGGGAAAATCAATTAATGATCAATCGGTCTAATTCGACCCAAAGTTCTGCGAAGCAAAAAAAGCACAAGGGAACAAGTCTGAGTGGGACACTATATACCATCATGAAGGTAATCCTGTCCACTCTAAAACTCGTGAAGAAGAATTCCAGAGTTGAACATCCCTGACACTCCAAATATCAAAGGCACGAAAAAGTACACTTAAAGAAAAATAACAAAATAAATTATTTATCGAAACCAATCAATCAGAAAATAAAATAAAATAAAAAAAATGAACCCAAAATTTAGGGTGCTCACAGAACTGCATTCAGTGGATTGTACTCGTTCCATCCTGACTGGGTAACCAAACAAATTTTAGGTGATTGCGAAGAGGTCGTGTGCCCTGACCAGTACGGCCCGTACTTGGGAGATACAGAAGAGACGGACTTTGCCTATCTGGAGGAGTATGCAGCACCTGATCCTGCTACGCTTTCTTAGATATTTTTAGTACTGAGACATTGTAGTGGATATTGAGTTGATTTGAGATTGTAGTTGAGATTTATTTGTCTTTAGTCACCATACATTTCTATTATGAGATGGTTCTATTTATTTTCACCTTCTAGATGCTGAGTTGTGATATTGAGTTGTTGATTTCTCATGCGGGTATATCTTTTATTGCGTGGTTGTTCATCATATTGTTACAGCGTTCTACCGCCGACTCTGCGGCGTAGGCTGGGCGTGTACACGATTCATGCCCAAATATTGGGTACGGGTCGTGACACTGTCTCTCTGCCTTTACCTGCTGACAGACTAAACATCTGGCTATGAAGTGTGCTACCTCCCGCTTCATCCCATACCACCAGACGTGCTCCTTCAGATCCCTATACATCTTGTTGGCACCCGGATGCATAGAGTACTGAGAACGGTGGACCTCCTGCGTAACCTACTCCCAAAGGTCTCCCCTGGACACACACAGTTTGGAACCGTGCCTCAATGTGCCATCCTCTGCAATAACAAACTCCGCAACCAGTCCTGCTCGAACCTGCTCTCGGATACACCACAGAGCAACATTGTCGAACTGAGTCGACTTGATCCTAGCCATCAAGTCTGACTGAATCTGCAGACCCCACATATGCATGTCAACTTTCGGCACTATCACCTCGATCTCCAAGCTATCCAGATCTGCTAACAAGTGACGATCTACCGTCAAACACATGGCTACCGGATATCTGCTCAAAGCGTCGGCAACCATGTTGGCCTTCCCTTGATGATACTGTAATATAATATCGAAGTCCTTCATCAACTCCAGCCAACTCTACTGCCTCATGTTGAGCTCTTTTTTTTGGGAACACATACATCAAGCTCTTATGGTCTGTAAAGATCTCCACTTGCTCTCCGTATAAATAGTATTTTCACAACTTCAGAGCAAAGGTAACTGCTGCTAACTCTAAGTCATGGATAGGATAGTTCTTCTAATGCAGATGTAACTGCCTGGAAGCATGGGCAATTATCTTTCCATGCTGTTATAAGACACAACCCAAACCCTTTCCTGAGGCGTCATTGTAGATAGTATGCCTCGTATGGATACATAAGCTGCAAAATACAGTAGAACCATAAATAATCTCATCCACACAAAATAAATGAATAGAAGATCTCATATAATCAACTATGAAATTGTTATTTGGTACATGTAGTTGGGCGGAGACAAATCCACTACCAACTATGAAAATAAATACATAACAAAAGAAAGATTTTGACGAGCGAAGCGAAGACGATCCAAATGCAATCATCCTCGAAGAAATAGCGATGATAACGGCTAGAGCTAGAACACCTGCGAAAGACAATAGCACACACCTGGAGATATAACCAGGTCCTCAGAGGGACATAACAAGACACATAATATCATGCCATATAAACTGAATAAATATTGCTCAAATAAATAAGAAATACCTACAATAGGGTACCTAACCATACTATAGTGAATATGCAATAAAGAACAAACCTTTGACGCATGGGCCGGATCAGGAATATCAGGAATCAGGACCGTATCCCCCACTGGAGATAACCGGCAATCAGGACCGTACCTCCCACTGGAGATAACCGACTATCAGGACCGTACCTCCCACTGGAGATAACCGACAATCAGGATAGTACATATATGACCCATACATTAAGGAGCTGTTCTTCCTACCCAATGCCTACCATGTTGTATCCACAACAGTAAACCTCTATAACCGCTAAGTCAAACTAGCATGCAATTTCTATTAGCGGTTATTCCTATCGCACGGCTTATACGCACCGGTGGCCAGCCAGTCACGCATGTCCGTGTTCTACATGCGATACACAACTTCGTGATACAACGTGTAAAGGCCATGAATGCAACACACAAGGTGGTCCCTTAAATCTAGGTTTAATGTATAAGAAAAATAATACATAGCAGGAACTATAATGAACAGTAAGTTCTAACAGGTATGTCATGTATCACAGTTTATTTTGCATAAAGAAAATAATGAATAAATGCATGAAATATGAGCTAAATAAGTAAACAGCAAATGGCAAGGTGTCTTGCCTGATAGTACGCCTGGTGTGCTACGATGACCAAGGTGGCACGAACTGCAACTTTGATACAACAACTATGCAAGGTGACCTCGGTTGGTGGCACGGACGGTTCCATTGGGTCCAGGATGGTCAACTTAGTTAGGGTCGGTAGGGAAAGGACAGAATTGGCGAAGGAATAGGAATAATAGGCTTATTCATGGATGGGGGGATAAAACATAGATAAATAATATATATATACGAGTTTAAAAAACTATTTATAATATTCAAAAAAAAATTTATAATCTTTTTATTAGATAATATTTGAAAATAGCAAAATAAATCTATCTAGATTAAAACCTAAAGTTTTGTATAAATATGCCTATAGATAATAGCTACACTTTATAAAATAATATCTTAAATAAATATTGTAAATATTTGTAACTTGTTTAGGTCAAAACTATAAAAAAAATAACCTTTAAAGGTTTACGTATATATAACAATACTTAAAACTAGTGTTAATTATACTAATAATCATCTACTACTATTTTAATGTAGACATATATATAATAAAATTTATCAAGGACTATAACAAATTATTCTCTTGTACTGGTAATAGAAATAAGTAAAAATAATAATAATAATAATAGTAATAATGATAATAATAAAATACTAACTTATCATACAACACATGCTGCTCTTCTTTCAAATCAGAAAGAAAAGTAAAAGAAAATAACTAGCAATAATAATAATAATAATAATAATAATAATAATAATAATATAATCATTTGCTCTTGTTGTTTCCTCTAATAAATAAAATATCAAGTGGCCAAGCTGTCTTCATCTCGTTTCACCGAGAGATGGACAACAACAACAGCAAAGTTATATTAATAATAATAATAACTATAATAATAATAATAATAATAGTAATGGTAAAAATAATAATCATATGATAATAATAATAATAAATAAATAAGTAATAATAATAATAATAAATAAATAACCTATCCTTTCCCACGAATTTAACAGAAGAGGGGGTTTCATCAGAAAGAAAAAAAATCAGAAGAGGGGAAAGAATTTAGAGAGGGAAGAGAGAAAGGGATTTCGAGTGAGCGAGTGAGAGGGAGAGGAAGAGGCGGTGGAGAGGAAAGGTGCAGCTCGGACGGGGTTAAGGCGGACGGAGGCGCGCTGGGGTTGCGAGCGGCGCTCGATGGTCGACGCGGACCGGGTGGTTCGGGACTGGGAGAGGCGGTCGGTGGATTAGGAAGGAAAGGGGGAAGCGGAGGCGGAGTCTGGTGGCGAGGGTTAGGCCACGACGGCTGGAAGCTGGTGGAAAAGGGAAGAGTGAGGGGCGGAAGCTGGCTCGCGGAGGAGCGGTAGGAACTCCGACGAAAAGGCACGCACAAGCGGCGGAGGAAGTGGGGGCAGCGATGCGAGGTCTCGCCGCGGTTTCTACGGCAGAGGACGGTGAGTTTCGGCGCTGGGGCGGTCGGGAGCTCGTCGACGGGCGGCTACGGAGGGGAAGAACGGGTGGCGAGCGGTGGAGGAGAGGTCAGAATGAAGGGAGAAGAAAGGGCGGAGTCTCCGGCGACTGCGGGCGTCCGAGGAGGAGGAAGGGGGTCGTTCGGCTGTGGCGGTGGCCGGAGGGAATAGGTGGTCCGGCGTGCTGAGTGTTGGCCCATTCCATGGTCACACCCGATTTCGATAATCAACATGCACTTAAGTCGATACACAAAATATACACACTGCTGCTAATCATTTCAGGATATATGAAATCAATTTCAACGGACGTTGTACTGCATTAACGAAGCATCAACATCATCAAATCTGAAGATGACTCATTTTATATTTTATTCTGTATTCTACATTTTATTGAGTCTAGGAATTATTTTGTAAAATTAGTTTTTGGTAATACTGGCTTAGGGTTATATCATTCCACATTCTGAAAAGCCTACCCATTATCACTCTCATATCATTCTACGAAATATTCCAAAATATCTTTGAAAAACAATTTCTGATAAAATATTTCGAAAATCTTCTGACAGAACTCCTAACCGAGTTCGGCCCGAGTTCGGACCGAACTCTGTCCGAGTTCGGTCAGTTTGTATTTAAATTTCTGTTGCCTCCAAATCTGCGAGCAACGTCTCTTTGCGAGATATATGCATCCGAACTTTGCCCGAACTCTGTCCGAGTTCGGTTCCAGAAAACACCTATAAATAGAGAAGAACTTTTTATTTCAAATCATTCATTCACTCTTCATCTTCTCTTCTCTACTATTCGAGTGTTTTCAAACGATCCAAGATTTTTAAATCATACCTATACACCTCTTAGCCAAAAGCCAGTAATATCAGAGTTGATTTAGAGTCTTTTGGTATTCCAAGAGTTGTAAAGAGGTCGTTCTAAATCCAACAACTTTTCCTGTTGTGGAGCTGGTCGTACGCTCGTCACCAAGCACGGTGTTGTGAAGTCGGTCGTACACTTGTCACCAAGCACGGTGTTGTAAGAGACTGCAAGCTCTCAGTTAAAGCTTGTGCCATAGTGGATTAACATCGAGCAAGAGTACTCGAGACTGGATTAGTCCTCTCAGAGGGATACCAGTATATATCGCTGTGTCGCTGAGTTTAAATTCTCTATCTCTTACTGCTTTATATTTACTGTCTCTTATTTCACTGCCATAGTTTAAATTTTTAATTGGTGATTATTTTCCGCTGCACACACACACTCTATTCACCCCCCTCTAGAGGTGCTCAACGGTCCTACACTGAGGAGGTAAGGGTGGTGGTGTCGTACTTTTGTTTTTCTTTGCTTGCTGTTGGTGATGTCGGTGGTCGCTGGTGGCGCAGCCGGGGTGGCACCGGCGGCGGACGTGGTAGTGGTAGTGGTGAATTTTGGTGATGGTTGGTGGCAATGGGGACATCGCCGTAGTGGCGACGGGTGCTTGCAGCCAGGTAGATGGGGGCATGATGACTGGCGACTGGCCGGAGAAGGCCAGGACAGGCGGGGCTGGGTTCTAATGGATGGAAGGGGGTTGCGGTGATACTGGTGATGGTTCGGGTTCGGTGGTGATGGTGAAGGGTGTTGGGTTGGTCGAGGACAGGTGGCCGGGGACGGGGGCTGCTGTTCGTCAGGGAAGATGGAAGGTCGGCGTGATGGCGGTGGTGGTGCTTCGGGTTTCGAGCAGCAGGCGGAGACAAGGTTAGATTTTAGGTTGGGTCGGGAGTGTCTGACACAACATAGGAGTGTTGACACAAAGTCACAGTCAACCAAATATTGACTACATTGACTAAATAATATCTGTATTAATTCAATACGACACACGACGTCTGCATAACAGTTCAAGACAGACGACAGCTCAGTCTCCGGCTCTCAGTGTGTTTTCGAGTCTGTATTTTATATTTTCATTGAGTCTAGACTTGTGTACTCTGAGTCTTGCTGAGCTCTTGACACTTAGTCTACAGCCTACCCAAAATCCCAAGCTCCACTGAACCAAACACTGCCCAAAAATCCCCTTAGAACCACTCTGTGCTCTGGAGACAGAGTTCGGGCCGAACTCTGCCTCCACACAGAGTTCGGGCCGAACTCTGTCCCCTAGAAATCAGGAACCCTAATTTTAGGGTTAGCTGGTTGCTAGTTGTCCAACGGCCAAATTTTTGAATTTTCCTACCCGAATTCTGGCCGAATTCTGCCTATAAAAACACTATAAATAGGGCATGAATTCTCTCATTCCAATCCATCCAATCTTCTTTTCTCTTCTCTCTTATAAGCTCAAGTAAGCCATATCCTTCCCATCTACTAGCCACAAGCCTCCTAAGTGTCGAGTGCTCAGCATCTCTCAGTTAGGATTCTTGTGCAAGAGTCGAAGAAGTCGCTTGGACAATTCCAAGCAAATCGCCACTGCGATCATCTGTTAGAAGTTGACGTGCTCTTCTGAAGAAAAGGGACTGGTTGTAAACTACTATTTCACAAATAGTAGATTTAATCATGAGCTAGAGTTCTCAGGCCTGGACTAGTCCACCACGAGGGAAACCAGGTTAAAATCGCTGTGTTTGCGTATGCTCTTCTGCTCTTCATTTATTTTTCGCACTTTACTCTGATTATTTATTGTTGGTGAAAGAGTTATTTTTAATTGGCTATTTTTCTATATAAACTCTATTCACCCCCCTCTAGAGTTGCCAAACTGTTCTTCAATTGGTATCAAAGCTCTGTTCTCTTTATAAGGACTAACATTCTAAGAGCTGATCCATGGCAACCACACAATCCTTGATTTCCAATCATGGTGAAGGTCAGTCCACTCATAGGCCTCCCCTATTTGATGGAACTAACTATACATATTGGAAAACAAGGATGAGCTTCTATCTTAAGTCTCTAGACTTTGACCTGTGGACTGTCGTCACAGACGGTTACAAAAAGCCCGCCAGGATAGTTGTCGATGGTGACCTCATTGAGAAACCACACGACAAATATTCTGTCGAGGAGAAGAAACAGGCAAGTCTAGATGCTAGGGCTATTAATGCTTTATTCTGTGCTATAGACAGGAATGAGTTCAACAGGGTCTCTACATGCACCACTGCTCATGAAGTATGGAGACTTCTAGAAGTGACGCATGAAGGAACCACACAGGTCAAGGAATCTAAAATAAGCCGTCTCACTCAAGAATACGAAGCCTTCAAGATGAAGCCAAGTGAGACGATCACTCAAATGATCACAAGATTCCTCGACATCATCAATCCTCTATCTTCGCTTGGAAAGCAGTACTCAAACTACGAGAAGATTCGTAAGTTGCTCAGAGGGCTACCAAAGATTTGGAACCCTAAGGTGACAGCCATCATAGAAGGGAACGATCTCACAATAATGTCAATGGAGACCTTGATGGGTAAACTCATGACTCACGAGCTTGACCTCAAGGACTTTGAAGAGCCCGCTCCGAAGACCAGGGAGATCGCACTCAAAGCTCATCAACGAAGAGCTAATCATGATGAGACCGAAGAAGATAATTCGGATGATGAAGACCAAGCTCTCATGGTTCGCAACTTCAGGAAATTCCTTCGCTTCAATCGAAGGAAGAAGGAATCTCAAGAAGACGATGAAGAAGAGCCAACTTGTTATGGTTGCAAGAAAACTGGACATGTCCGAAAAGACTGCCCACTCCTGAAGAAGAGCAACCGCTATGAGAAGCCATACAAAAGGAACTCATCAAGGAAATATGCCAACACAGGCATTTGGCATGAAAGTGAAGCGAGTGACTCCGAGGAAGAAAAGGACTCTCCTCAAGATACAGCAAATGTGTGCCTAATGGCAACTTCCAACAAGGTATCTAACGAAACTCTAGATGACTTCTCTTTTGATGAACTTGGCGATGCTTTCACTGATTTACTCGATGATCACAAAAAGGTCATCGGTAAATACAAACATGCCAAGGATAAAATCAAAAGTCTTGAAGATGAGATACAAAGAATTTTTTTACTTCTTGATAATGTTAGAAACACAACACCCACTAATGACACTGATGAAGTATCTAAGCTTAAATTAAGCTTACATGATGCTGAAGCACGTATTGAGCAACAAACTCAAGAAATTACTACACTCAACACGTTGCTTGCTGAAGAAAAGAGTAGACACAAGATTTCCATGACTAAGATATATGGCTTAAATATTAAGGTTGATGAACTGCAAGCTGTGTCTAAAAGATTAGAAACCAAATTGGGTAAACAGGTTGTTCAACCTCAAACCCAATCACATGGGCACAACACCACTCATGCTAGTCAACCACGTTATTCTCATGCAGCACATAACCATGCATTTATATACACAAACTTTCACAAACCACGTGCACGTAAGAATAATTCTCACTCAGTACACAATCATCATGCACAAAGACACAATCAACATCACTCCACACATAGGAATCATCATGCCATACCATATAGACAAGATCATCATGCAATGCCATATAGACAAGATCATCATATGCCATATAGACAAAATCATCATGCCATGCCATATAGACAATATCAGCATGTCACACATCATAGACAATACCATCATGATATGCCTCATAGACACCATCACCGTGCCACTCATTCTGTGCATAATTATCATCACCATGCTAACTCTTCACATCATGACCATCCTCATCCTGTTGCTTATAGATATTATTCTCATGCTCCTAGTATAAATAAGAATGCTATTTGTACTTACTGTGGATTACATGGACACATCTCACCACAGTACAAATTTAGAAGACTTGTAGATAAAAAGATATATACTTGGTTTCCAAAGACTAACTTTTCAGGACCCTCAAGAACTCGGGTACCAAAGGTCACATCTACTCTTGATGTAGGTGGACCTTCCCTCTTCAACTGAAAGTAAGTGGATTCTCGATAGTGGATGCTCACGACATATGACGGGAGACGCAAATCTTTTTGCATCACTATCGATGAAGAGAGAAGGATATGTATCCTTCGGTAACAATCTCAAAGGGCACATAATAGGTAATGGTATCATTGGTCATCCTCCTTCTCCTGTAATAAAGGATGTCTGCCTAGTGACCGAGTTAAAGCATAACCTGCTCAGCATTAGTCATCTTGCTGATCATGGATATGATATTAACTTTGGACAAAACAGTTGCTACATCTATGATAGGTCAACAGGAGACATTGCTTTTGAAGGGAAAAGAGAGGACAACATCTATATTTTCTATCTTTCTGTAAATACTAACAATGCAGGTAGATGTCTATATGCCCACAAAGACGAACGACTACTTTGGCACCAGCGTCTTGGTCACGCCAACATGGATGCTATATCCAGGCTTTCTACCAAGAAGCTGGTGAGAGGATTGCCTGACATTACATTCAAAAAGGACACGGTATGTGCCGAATGTGAACTAAACAAGGCAACTAAATCCTCATTTCATTCCATCAACTCTGTAAGTACTACTAGACCCTTGCAACTACTTCATATAGATTTATTTGGTCCTAGTAGAATAGCTAGCCTTGGTGGCAAACTTTATGCATTTGTTATTGTTGATGATTTTTCGAGATTTACTTGGGTTTTTTTTCTCGCTAATAAGAGCGATGCTATCTCTGTTTTCAAAGTTTTTGTAGAGAAAGTTCAAAACGAAAAAGGCTACATGATTACTCGAATCCGAAGTGATCATGGAGGCGAATTCGTAAATTATGATTTTGAAAATTTTTGTAATGCAAATGGTTTTGATCATGAATTTTCTTGTCCTAGAACTCCTCAACAAAATGGTGTTGTGGAGCGGAAGAATAGAACTCTCGGCGATATGGCCAGAGTCATGTTGAATAAATTTTCACTTCCGAAATACTTTTGGGCAGAAGCTGTCAGTACAGCATGCCATATTTTGAATAGGGTGCTAATTCGTCCCATTACGAAGAAAACACCCTATGAGCTTTGGTTTGGGAGAACCCCCAATGTTTCTTATTTTAAAGTTTTTGGTTGTAGATGTTTTATCCTTAACACCAAAGACAACTTAGGCAAATTTGATGCCAAAGCTGACGATGGTATATTTCTTGGTTATGCCGCCAAGAGTAAGGGATATAGAGTTTTTAATAAACGCTCACTTATTGTGGAAGAGTCAACAAATGTGACTTTTGATGAAGACAACAGTGCAGTAAGTACTCTTGATGATGACGTTGAGCCATCAACTTCTACTCCAATGAATACTTCAACCGAAACTAATTCTCTGGAGGGTTTGCCTAAGAAATTCTCTTTCAAACCTTCTCATCCAGAAAATTTAGTTATAGGAGAAGTTTCACGTGGAGTAACTACTAGATCATCACTAAGAGACTCCGTTGCTAGCACTGCCTTCATTTCACAAGTAGAGCCTAAAAATATTTCTGAAGCTTTTAATGATGAATTTTGGATTTCTGCTATGCAAGAAGAACTCAACCAATTCAAGAGAAGCCAAGTATGGGAACTCGTTCCTAGACCGGTTAATCACTCGATAATTGGTACTAAATGGGTTTTTAGAAACAAAGTAAATAAAGATGGTTCAGTCACACGTAACAAAGCTCGTCTAGTAGCTCAAGGATACAACCAAGAGGAAGGTATCGACTACGATGAGACGTATGCTCCTATTGCTAGACTAGAATCCATTCGGATGCTTTGTGCTTTTGCTAATTTTCAAAACTTTAAATTATTTCAAATGGATGTGAAAAGTGCTTTCTTGAATGGTTTTATTAAGAAGGAAGTTTATGTGAAACAACCTCCTGGCTTTGAAAATCACAAATTTCTCGACCACATGTTCAAGCTAAAGAAAGCGCTTTATGGCCTCAAACAAGCCCCTAGAGCTTGGTATGAAAGGCTAAGTAGCTTCTTACTTGAGAAAGGTTTTTCAAAAGGGAAAATTGACACTACATTGTTTATAAGACACTATTCTGTTGATTTAAATTTATGTTGATGATATCATTTTTGGTTCTACTAATGAAACCCTCTGTCAAGAATTTGCCAAGTGTATGCAGACAGAATTTGAGATGAGCATGATGGGGGAGCTCAACTACTTCTTGGTCTGCAAGTGAAACAAATGGCTAATGGAACTTTCATCTGCCAATCGAAGTATACCAAGGACATGCTGAAGAAGTTCGATCTTGACAACGTCAAACCAATCAGCACACCAATGGCTACTTCAACCAAACTCGAACCAGATGAGAGCGGCAAACCCGTTGATCAACGTAAGTATCGAGGTATGATAGGCAGCTTACTCTATTTAACTGCTAGTCATCCTGATATCATGTTCAGTATTTGCCTATGTGCTAGATATCAAGCTAATCCTAAGGAATCACACATGACCGCGGTTAAGCGTATCTTTCGATACCTTAAGGGTACGGTTACAGTAGGCCTATGGTATCCCAAGTCAACATCATTTGATCTTATTGGTTATTCTGATGCTGACTTCGCTGGATGCAAGGTCGACCGTAAAAGTACGAGCGGCACGTGTCATTTATTAGGAAAAGCTTTAGTCTCCTGGTTTAGCAAGAAGCAGAACTCTGTCGTACTATCCACAACAGAAGCTGAATACATAGCAGCTGGGCGTTGTTGTGCACAAATTCTGTGGATGAAGCAAACCCTTGAAAACTATAAGTTATCTTTTACGCATATTCCTATATTCTGTGACAATACTAGTGCCATTAATTTGACTAAGAACCCTGTCTGCCACTCACGCACTAAACACATTGAGATCAGACACCACTTTTTGCGTGATCATCAGCAAAATGGCACGATTAACTTAGAATTTATCGACACTGATCATCAGCTAGCAGATTTCTTTACTAAGCCATTATCCGAAGAGCGCTTCAATTTCCTATGTCGTGAACTCGGAATTTTGGATGAAGCAGTTATAATTTGAGACTCGCCTGTGTAAATATCGAGTATATTTTGATTCTTTTACGACAAATTTGGTATGGGTACAAGCCGAAAGGGTCCTTCTGACAACAAGGCGTAAAAGCCTAAGCGACACGGTGCACTAGTCCTCAGGACTACCGCTAGCTGGGATCCGGCCCCTGCAGCTAACCCATGGCAAATTTGAAATATTGAATTGCAATATATTTCCTTGTTTATTATATGGTTTGTTTCGACTTAATACTGTCTAATTACTACATTCTAAAGTTCATTCTGACTTTTGAGTACCTCTCTATGTACTTCATTGATTTCATCAAACTTTTATCCTCAACCATCACTTTTTTTCAACACTTAACCAATTTTTTTTATCTTTCAGCCTGTTTTTTGTTCTGGACCACTAATCCAGAACTAGGGCCGAACTCTGCCCTTAACAGAGTTCGGGCCGAGTTCGGTCCAACTGTTCCAGCGTCGGGATCTGGCTCTGCCGTTGGATCATTTTAGATCCAATGGTCAATATTCTATCCGACCAAAGACAAACCCCTATTTCATTTCGGGATTCCTTCTCTTTCCTTCCATATTTCCTTCTTCTCCACCTCTTCAACCTTCTTCCTTCCAAACCCTAACCCTAGTTCGTGATCTAGAGAGCTCCTTTTCTTCTCAAAATCAAGGGAAAGGGGTTTTTCAACATTCTCTTCCACTGTTTGGTATTATTTTCAGGTATAACTCTCTCTTTCTATCATTTTCAAGTTCTCCTATTTCTTTGCAAATGGCATCTCGCTTGTCCAAACGAGGGAGAAGGACTCGACATGAGGGAGCTTCCTCTTCGGTTCCTCCTCCTCCGATTGAACAAGTTGTTGAACAACACCCCATTCATCCGTTGTTCAATCCGCCGCATCCCGATGACCCTAATACATACGACGACCGTCTATTTGTGTCGCTAGACGCCTCAAATGAATGGTTTAGCGATTTTAGGACTCGTCCGGTGTTTGGGGGCCATCCCATCAATTTCACAATATTTTCTTAATATGAATCTTTATTTCGTGATCTTTGTTTGGATGAACTAGTTGCTTCCAACTTTGTCATTTACCGTAGCGCAATCCAAATGTTCTACTGTAATCTGACTCACGATGCAACCCACATCTATTTCCGGGTTGCTGGCATTAACATTGCCTTTAATGATTCTGAGTTGGGAGACTTTCTTGCTCTTCCGGATCTTGATGTGTGGGACAAGCTTGTGGAAGCACGTCAACTTCAATTTGTTGGCGATACTTCCCTTGAAGGATTCAAGGAGGATTTATGTGCTCCTAACGTAAGTCCTCGCAAGCTAAAGGCCAAGCATCTCACCCCCTACTTTTATGAACTTCATCGCATCGTGTTCAATACTATCTTACCAAAAGCTGGTTCAACTGATGAAGTTACCTACTTTGAGATCTCTGCTTTATATCACCTTCATTTTCGTATCCCCTTCAATCTTCCTTGGACAATGATGGACTGGATGATAAATTGTAGGAAGAAACCAAGAGCTTTGGTTTATCCTTTATACCTTCCTATGGTTTTTCGTGCATTCATCATTCCTATTCATGACTGTCCGTTCTTGCCTGCTCCTGCTTTCCTGTCCAAGGCACGACGTACTCAAGCAGTCATCGCCTCTCCTGAGGCTTCTGAGCATTCTGATGATGAGGAGCCAGACGCCCCTCCACTCGGTCAGGATGCACCTCCTCCACCTGCCACTCTTGACTCCATCCAGACCATGCTCCGAGATCGTTTCGACTTAGAGGACGATCGGTGGGCTCAGATGGACTACCGCACTACCCTGCAGATGAGTGCACTCAGCAACTCGCTGCATAATATTCGGTACTCCATGTCCCATCATCCTACTATGCCCATTCCCATGCAGCGGGATCCCGATCGTGAGGGCTATCGCATTGATGATCCGTGGGTCATGCGTTACCTGGATCCGGGTGCTGCTTTTGTGGATTCCAGACGTTCTGACACTCCTGGACCATCTCGTGCTCCATGATGGAGATTGGCTACTATCTGCTGCTGCTGTTGCTGATGATGACATTAGTTATTGCTTTTTGATTTCAGTTATTTAGTTTAATATGGATTTATGTACTTGGATTTATGTAGTTAATCTCTGGTTGTGTGTTTGACATTTGGTTATGACACTTTATGCTAGTACTTCTTTTGATTATTTCTATAATGTTTCTTCTCTGCTTGGTGTGGTTGTATTACTATTAGTTGTCTACTGCAGTTTTCTTTTATTGTTCATTTATCTGCAGTCTATATTGCTAACTGCCAAAAGGGGGAGAACTATGTATATTCTGCCTGGATATATATGGCTGGATATACTTGTTTGGTATCAGATCCTATCTTTTCGTATTTCTGTGCTTGTTTGTGCTTGTTGGGAGATATTATACAGGTTCCATGCACTATTTACGGGGGAGCTATTGCTTCTAGCTCAGCACCGTTCACTAATTACGGGGAAGCTATTACATTCTAGCTCGGCATCAAGTATGGGGGAGCTATGTTGCTATAATCAACTGTGTCCAGGTATGAATATTGAATATACATATATCATTTTGTCAATTATCAATATGGGGGAGATTGTTGACACAAAGTCACAGTCAACCAAATATTGACTACATTGACTAAATAATATCTGTATTAATTCAATACGACACACGACGTCTGCATAACAGTTCAAGACAGACGACAGCTCAGTCTCCGGCTCTCAGTGTGTTTTCGAGTCTGTATTCATTGAGTCTAGACTTGTGTACTCTGAGTCTTGCTGAGCTCTTGACACTTAGTCTATAGCCTACCCAAAATCCTAAGCTCCACTGAACCAAATACTGCCCAAAAATCCCCTTAGAACCACTCTGTGCTCTGGAGACAGAGTTCGGGCCGAACTCTGCCTCCACACAGAGTTCGGGCCGAACTCTGTCCCCTAGAAATCAGGAACCCTAATTTTAGGGTTAGCTGGTTGCTAGTTGTCCAACGGCCAAATTTTTGAATTTTCCTACCCGAATTCTGGCCGAATTCTGCCTATAAAAACACTATAAATAGGGCATAAATTCTCTCATTCCAATCCATCCAATCTTCTTTTCTCTTCTCTCTTATATGCTCAAGTAAGCCATACCCTTCCCATCTACTAGCCACAAGCCTCCTAAGTGTCGAGTGCTCAGCATCTCTCAGTTAGGATTCTTGTGCAAGAGTCGAAGAAGTCGCTTGGACAATTCCAAGCAAATCGCCACTGCGATCATCTGTTAGAAGTTGACGTGCTCTTCTGAAGAAAAGGCACGGGTTGTAAACTACTATTTCACAAATAGTGGATTTAATCCTGAGCTAGAGTTCTCAGGCCTGGACTAGTCCTCCACGAGGGAAACCAGGTTAAAATCGCTGTGTTTGCGTATGCTCTTCTGCTCTTCATTTATTTTCCGCACTTTACTCTGATTATTTATTGTTGGTGAAAGAGTTATTTTTAATTGGCTATTTTTCTATATAAACTCTATTCTCCCCCCTCTAGAGTTGCCAAACTGTTCTTCAAGGAGGGGCTGGGAGAAGTGTCCTGCGAGACACGTGATGGGTTGGCGTCCGGGGTTGTCGGACGCAGAGAATTTATGTACTTGTATAAGGGAATAAATAGTGGATGGGGTAGGGGACACGGACACGATGTACTTTGGTTGTAGAATTTGGAGGAATATTGTGAAAAAAATTCGAGGAGTACCTACCTATTTATAGGATGTGAGAATTCCCAATTGGATATGGACTAGGAATATTTTAAACCCCAAAAATAGATAATTCGTAGTTTAAATTTAAAAGCAATCAAATCCAATTCCAAATACAAATCCAATTTAAATCAAATTAAATTCTTTTAGTTTAAAATCAAATCAATTTCAAATATAGATATTAGTTTACTGTTTAAATATATCCATGGAATCAAATCAAAATTTAAATTGTCACAAATATTTCGAAAATATGTTTTCCAAAAATGCTAATAATAATAATTTCAAAAATTATACTATTATTTATGTCACGACCCGCACCCTGATTAGGGGCACGAGAAGTGGGTACGTCCAGCCTACGCCGCAGCATCGACGGTAGAACGCTGTCTAGGTCATCTAGAAATACTACAACTAAACAGATAAAGGTACCTGTACAGTATATACACTCCGAATGGAGGTGACATAGCAATACAGTCTCAATCACAAAATGTAAAACTAGGGTAGATAGCATGGAAAGAAAATATGATAGATGAAGCAGGAAATAAGTTCAAGGTCCACACAAGTCCAGAGCTACACATAACATCCCAGAGTCTCAAAATATAACATAGAAGCTACAGTCTGATAATACTAGCTGGATCGCAGTCCAGTCAAACCTAGCTAATCTACACTACTCCGGGAGTATAAAATCTAGTGGCTCTACTACAAGGCCACGGTCCAAGGCTACTCCATCTAACTCGAGCCCATAATAGGTCGAGCAGTCTGCCTCAGAGTCATCTGTAATATATCATAACGGTATCCTGTCAGAAAAATGAGCAAGTACAACCACCAACAGCAGTTCCATATGAATTGACAAATACTATAAGCGACAGTATAATGAAATACAAGACAAAGATATAGGACGACATGGGAACCATTTGAAAGCCGAGTTACAACCCTTAAACCAAATAAGGACCGAGGTTGTAACCCTTCTTTCAAACAGGACTTAGTCTCAAATCATGGTACAGTATAAAGGCAGGTAGAGCATGTGAGTAAATGAAACCATAGCATATTGAGAAGTACAGAAAGTAAAACTGAACTGGATATATGATACAACAATAAATTTAAAATGTGATTTGAATTATTAGAGCGATATATGATCGGCTAGGGAGTCAAGATAGGGTTATCCACTTGGCCCGACAATCACAGGAAAATCTCTGGAAAGGGTCATGTCGGCCAACCTGGATAACCCGGCAAGGGGTATCTGCTACACCCTACGTGAGGTGAGGGTGGCACTAGTATCGCAAGATTGTACAAGATGGGCTTGATCACATAACCTCTAATAATTCCCCCATCCCCGAATAGTATTACGGATCCGGACATGGCACGTCATGACACGAGATTCCCTAAGAAGGTAGCTACTCCTTCTCAGGAATCGGTGTCAATACAAGTACAAGAACAAGATCGAGCAAGTACCAGTATCCCAAGAAAATCCAAGAATGACATCTCATGACAGGAATTCGGTATATACTAGTCCGTGAACTATCGTGACTGAGAATCAAGTAAGACACTACAACTGAATCGGATATAGTAGATATCAAGACAATGAAAACTATCAGTGAATGTACTCGCCTGCTGTCCTGAGCTGTAGGATATATCAATGCTTAGAGCGGAGATCAGAGACCTAAAGATGAGATATTGTATGTTAATTTAGGTTTAAACAAGTTTAGGAATGATTCACAATGAATGATATGCAATCTAGGTCAAACTAGGTCTCACTGAGTCACACTAAGTCCTGTCAAGTCAATCTAGGTCAAATCAAGTTATATCAAGTCAATCTAAGCCAACCCAAGTCAATCCTAGGTCATACCAGTCATCACGGGTCAAAACAAGTCGAAGAAAGTCAAACAGGGTCAAGAGTTGGCCTACAGTTGACTTTTGGTCAACTGGTCAACTCTGGTCAACTTTGGTCAACTCTAAGTCAACTCTAGGTCAAACTGGTCAAATGTTGACCAACAGTTGTGTCACATCCCAGAACCAGAATACTGGAGAGCGGAGGAATGACTCAGCCAGCTACGTATTACAGGTAGATGAATACCGTATAATACGATCAATGCTGTCTAACCAGACGAGGGGGTGCATACTACATAAAGTCTTACTATGGTCATTACACATCTATTGTCTCAATCATTCGAATAAGAAACAGAAATAGAGAACATGTAAGATAAAGCAGTAAGGCGTCCCAAACGCTCAGTCAAAATGTTCTTGATATCTGGCTTTACAAAACATAGCCAGATTGATGTAGCAAAAGTATACACAATTGTTATCAGCTGCAGTCTGACTTTAATTATAATTATGTAAAAGTAAGTACAAGACAATCCGACTAACATGTCGGTGCCAAACGGCAAGGTATTAAGTAGATAACAAAACGAGCGAGGAAGTAAAAAACCCACTCGAGTCCTCCTGCGATCATCCCTCTAGTGTTGACCATCCTGGAGGTAGAAGTAAGCTGGATCCTCGGGACCGGCTCTAAATCTGGCCATGCAAAACCAGAGAGGTTAGACCTCTAATAGCAAGTACCACAAAGAAGCACGACATGAGAACTAAAACCAGTAAGTAAGAGAATATAATAATAGATCTCTGCTTTCCACTAGGATTCACATCACATCACGACACTTCGAACCAACCTCCCAACCAAACAAGGACAGAAGTTGGCCCGTCATGTCCTGACATTCTGATCATCCCAGTTAGGTAACAGAGTAGTACAGTACACAAACAAATCATCTTGAACGGCCAATCAACTCCTACGGCCTGCTATTGTGAGTCCCAAGTTATCCTGGAATAATGCAATTAGGGATTCCGTAGTTCTTACTATGTGTAAGCAAGGCTAGTCTATCCAGTCAATCATGTGCGCTATGCATGAATTAGACGAGTCCTAGCAGGACGCCCGTCAATATACAATATACAATAATAATAAAAGCAGATACTGTTCCCTGCCCGTGTGGCAGTTTTACAGTATCTGTGGGAACCAGCCGGCCCGTCGGGTACTACTTGTCCCAAGGGGGCTGCCATGTAAGAACTCGGGAATCCATTCTCTCCATGCCATCATTATTTTATTTAACTTAATAGTCTCTACGTTGAGTGAAATCCCATGCCGTGGATCATGGTCATTCAAATGAGTACTTTCGTACGGGGTACGATATGCACAACTCTACAACGATACCAGTGCGGTTAGGTTGCAGGTCTTACATAGCGTAATGCAACAATCAAATCTAACCACGGTAATCATGCCTTGACCATAAAGTACACATGCTTCTTTTGTAGAAAATAAATAAGTAAATAAATAGATTGAAGCCTGCATGTGCATGTATGTCAATATTCGGGATCAGCCAGTCGATTACAATAGTTCATAACATGAACGTGTCTCATTCATTCAATTCAATAAGACGACTAGCCAGTCTCTTAGTTCCAACTAGGAACGCATGATCAATTTAGTCAAGATAACCATTATTATCAATGGTGACAAGGCATGAAAGTCAATTAGTATTCAGTGGGGTCGAGTCTACAACTCTCAGGGTTTAATTCCAGTCAATCGGGGTATCTATAACTCAATTCATGACACATGGTACATCCCATGTAACAATCTATATTTAACAGAAATATCAACATATCATGATTTATCAAGTTTATGCCAAAAGGCGTAAGGATATAAAATGGACGTTAAATATCTAATAAAATATCAATATACAGGGCTATAGAAGATCCAGGGTAAGTAGGCTACGCTCATGTCAGCCTACGCTCAAGTCAGGCTACGCTCAAGTCAGCGTACGCTCAGGTCAAGCTAGCGTATGGACTCCATACGACTCCTAGTCACCCAAGTGAGCGTATACAAGTTATACGCTCCCAAAAGGTAGCGTATGAACTCCATACGACTCCTGACCATTCAAGTCAGCGTATGCAAGTCATACGCTCCCAAAAGGTAGAGTATGAACTCCATACGACTCCTGACCATTCAAGTCAGCGTATGCAAGTCATACGCTCCCAAAAGGTAGCGTATGGACTCCATACGACTCCTGACCATTCAAGTCAGCGTATGCAAGTCATACGCTCCCAAAAGGTAGCGTATGAACTCCATACGACTCCTGACCATTCAAGTCAGCGTATGCAAGTCATACGCTCCCAAAAGGTAGCGTATGAACTCCATACGACTCCTGACCATTCAAGTCAGCGTATGCAAGTCATACGCTCCCAAAAGGTAGCGTATGAACTCCATACGACTCCTGACCATTCAAGTCAGCGTATGCAAGTCATACGCTCCCAAAAGGTAGCGTATGAACTCCATACGACATACGCTTCCAAAAGGTAGCGTATGTAAGACACACGCTTCCTAAAAAGGTAGAGTATGGACTCCATACTGCGCTGCGCTAAAGAGCGCGCACAGCTCAGTGACGGAAGCTAAAAAGCTAGTGTACACTGCTCACTGTCTTCTCCAAACAGCAAGAACTCCATGTTTGCACCCCAAAGCTTCAAAGGTCCATAACTTAGTCAAAATAAGTCCAAATCCAACTTTCCAAAGGTCAAAATTGGGTAGAATAAACTTCTCTACAACATGGAACCATCAAAATTTGCAAACAAAGAAGTTTGATAGATCAAAACTACCAAAATCTAAAAATAACTAATTTCTAGATCTACAAAAATTAAGACTTCGAAATAAAAAATGCCAAGTTCTAAACTCTCTTAGGATCACGAGAGGAAGATAAATGAACCATAAAAACATGGGTTCTCATGTGGAGCAAGTTGTACTTGCCTACGGTTGGTAGGTGGAGAGAGTAATGAAGAAGAAGAAGAGGAGTAATGGTGAGAATGTGAGTTTATGAGGAGAGAGAAAGAGATGGAGGCTTTAAATAGAAAAGGGGTGGTAGGTGGGAGTTGGGCCGGGTCCAATGGGTCCAATGGGTCGGGTTGTAAGGGATCCAACCAAAGCCAACCCGAACCCAAATAAGCAAGACTAAGGCAGGGAATAAAAGCAGGAAATAAAGTGCAGGTAATAAAATTGTAGAAATATAATTGCAGGAAATAAATTAACATGAAAATTTAAAGAGCAGATTAATTGATTAACATAAAATTAAAGGAATTTAAATACAGGATAATACATGATAAATATTAAATAAATACTCATGAGTTGTATATGTATAAAAATATGCATTCTGGGAACGGGGAGTGACAAGTTGACTTTTGGTCAACTGGTCAACTCTGGTTTGGATTTGGTCAAATCTAGACAAAGTGTTGACTCGCGATTGACTTTTGGGTAAAAAGTCAACTCTGGGTCAACCGGGGTCAAGACTAGGTCTAGGCGACTATTTCTAATTATTACCAACCTCTACAACCCATATCCAAGTCCATCTTGGACTTCGAAACTCAAATCTTGGCCGTAGGCCAATATCCTATTTTGCCCTTAAAAAGGGTAAAATTCTAGCTTAGGCAATTATCAAGTTAGCCTACCTACGCTTGGTATTTTGACCCGAGCTCCCTAGGGTAGTAAGATACTAGCCTATACATATATTACCTACCAAGATACCTAAGTAAAGTGGACATCTAGTCTACGATACGGCCCATTGTCGGTATCTTGAATATTTAAGATACGAAATGGTACGGCGCGATACCGGCGCCCTACAACCCCGATTTCCACTCGAAAGCCTACCCACAAAATCTAATTCACGTATTCTTGCCCCACGCCAAGTTTCAACTCATTCCGATACTCCGAGCTCCGTTTCGCCATCTAACTCGATCCCCTCTATTTCCTATTTCTCACTTTTCTTCCTATTCTTCTAACTTCTTCTAATTCTTAAACTTTTTCTAATCTTCTCTATGTATCTATCTATATATAAACACACACACTCTCCAATTTCCCTTACACACGCACATAAAGCACAAGCACACAAAATACTTAATTTCTCGAATTTTAGCACACTGGGACAACCTGCACACCTTTAAGGCTCTCATGCTCACCTTTAAGGTACTTCTGCTCACCATTAAGGCTCCTCTGCTCACCTTTAAGGCTCTACTGCACAGTTTTTTCTGAATAGCATTCTGCACACTTCTAAGGCATTCCTGCACAACTACAAAGCTCTCGTGCACAACTCTAAGGCTCTAATGCACAACTATAAGTTCTGATACATACATATACAATATATATATATACATACCTATATAAAAACACCCAACATGCACAAATGTATATATATATATATATATATATATATATATATATATATATATATATATATATATATATATATATATATATATATATACCACTCTCAAAAAGGATTAAACCATAATAAATCCTTAACCTATATTTTAAGGGAACCTAAAAAGGCTATGGTCAACTTGTAGAGAATGATCCCCTCTATCATTTATGTGAAGGAATAAATGCAAAAGGAGGAATTCAAAAGGGTTTAAAAATTATACCTAAAAGTGGATTTGAAAAAGGAAGAAGGAGTTGGAAAGAAAGTAATAGAGAAGAAGAAGAAACTTAGTGAGGAAGTAAAAGAGGTGGAGGGGGTGGCCCTATAGGTGGCCGGCCATGGTGCCAAGGGGTAGGGGCACTTGTATTTACAAGTTTGCCCCTCCCTAAGCCTAATGCAAAATTAATCCAAAATATGTTTTGAAAAATGCTAAAAATAAATAAAAATCACAATTAAACTAAATTACTCATGGGGGAACTAGTCCAAACTCTTAAACCCTAAAGTTTAGTGTGGTGGGCCATGGTTAGCTAACATGCTAATTACAGCTCAAGTCGAAATTCATCGGGGTCCCAAATTAACTCGGAATGCGATGAAATTCGAACCCGACTCCTATAATAATTAAATAATAATATTCATGAAATAAAATTCCCAAAAATATTATTAAATGGAAAATTACCATTTTACCCCTAACTGGGAAAAGTGAGGGTGACAAGTCTATCCACCTTAAAAAAATTTCGTCCTCGAAATTAGAATGGTCATACTCCATCTAGGTCAAATACCCCAACAATCACAGTCTCAAACACACAGTCCGATAATCATATGCGTCTGTCCAGAATCATGATACTTAGAATCTCCGTCATGCTAGTAAGCAAGGCTACGATAATCACAGAGTCCTTGACTAAGGTACATACCTCTAAAATTATGGTATTTAAAATTTTTGCATTGCCGCATGCTTGGCAGCGAAAACCTTAAATTCCTACACCCGAGAAATACGATCATAATCCGACTATATGTCCTCACTATGCCTGCTAGCATGACCCTAGAGTATTCTAAAATCTCATAATCAAGGCGACCTAGCCCATACGACTTATCTTAGAAGGAAATCACATCACAAGAACAATTTTCATCCAACGATCAAAGAACAGATAGAATCGAAGTTCAAGACAGTTTATAAGGAAGCAAATACGGAAATAGAATCGAAAAGGTTGGAACCTGCTATCTGCTCTGCTACTGCCTGAGTGGGCTCAACTATCATGGCGAAAGCACGCCCCGGCTGGCCTCCCTTGGCCTGCTGTTGCTGCTGGACCAACCTCTGCTGCTGAGTCTGCAACGGTGGTCCCGTCTGCTGCCCTGTCGGAGCCCTAGCTCCTGCTGCTGCCTGAGCCAATCGTGCCAAGTTCTTGGGACACTCCCTCAAATGATGCTCTGCTGAACCATAAAGTAAACACAGGCCCTGCCTCTTCCTGCAGTCGTCCCATCCGTGACCATGCTTCTTACAGAAGTTACATATAGGGTGCTGTTGCTGCCTGGGTGCCTGCTGGTGAAGTACATGTCCCTGGCCCTGAAGCGGCTGCTGAACTGGCCTCTGCTGTATGTGAGGGCGCTTGGCTGGCCCTGTACTAGAACTAGCCCCTAAGGTATCACTGCCCCTCTTCGGCTGGAGGCCGAAGTCCTCCTCTGCGATCTGCGCGTCCATCAATATCTGATCGAACGTCACGTCACGGCGACCCGAGGTACGGGTGCGCACTGCGTGAATAAGTCCACTACGAAACTTACGAGCCTTCTGCCCCTCATCCTGGATCATATCTGGAGCAAACCTGCTAAGGCGGAAGAACTCAGCTGCATACTCGTCCACCGACGAGTTCCCCTGCACTAGACCCACGAACTGGCCCTCCAATGCTGTAAGAGCCACGACTTGGGAAGAACTTCTCCTTGAAGAGCCTCCGGAAGTTCTTCCATGTCAGCCCTCTCACCGACGCACGAGGATCCGTGCAATACCATGTCAGCGCAATGTCGAAGAATCGGCTGGTTGCGACCGAAACCCAAAGTGCTCTAGAAAGCTCTGCCAGTTCCATGCTCCGTTGCACATCCTCTAGCCAATCGTCTGCATAAAGGATGCCCTCTGTGCCTGTGAAGTCCCTGGAGCTCATCTTCCTAAAGTCTAATACTGTCCCCGGCCTGGACTGCTGCTGGTACGGCTGCTGGCCAGTAGGGCCCTACACCGTACCCGGTGCCACTCCCTCCACTGCTGCCAGTGCAAGCTGATGCGAGTTCTCCATACTCTGCCTCAACATCTCGATCTGACGGTGTGACGCCTCCGACTGGCGCTGCGATGCCTCTGCCTGGGCCCGCTGTGTCTCCATCATCTGCTGAAGGAGAAGGAACATATGATGTGTATCCGTCGGTATCGGTGGTAGTGGCGGCAGCATCTCCGGAACGACGACTGAAACCCTCTGGGGTGGAGGTGGTAGACCTCCCTGTACAACTGCCGGGGTCTCCGGGATAGTGGAATCACTGGGGGCAGTCTCGTGAACCTCCTCCTCGGCCTGGTCAGACCTCTCGGGCAAGCTACTCGATCCAGTGGCCTGCGGATGTGTCTTCGTCATCCTGGAGACGAATTGAACCCAAGAGATCAATATGGTACAAGATAAGATATTATCAAAGGAGGACAATTGAATTCAAATATAAGAAGAATTGTCATGGTAATCAAAAGATCAGAATTTTCCTAAAATGTGATTGAGTAACTTCTATCATACCCTAGATCCTATGTCCAAATCGCAGGCTCGTAATTAGCACTCTAAGTCGAACACCATTACGAGATCGCACTAATTGTGACACTGACCTGCATGGGCCACAAAAAAATGTGTCACGACCCGCACCCTGATTAGGGACACGAGAAGTGGGTACGTCCAGCCTACGCCGCAGCATCGGCGGTAGAACGCTGTCTAGGTCATCTAGAAATACTACAACTAAATAGATAAAGGTACCTGTACAGTATATACACTCCGAATGGAGGTGACATAGCAATACAGTCTCAATCACAAAATGTAAAACTAGGGTAGATAGCATGGAAAGAAAATATGATAGATGAAGCAGGAAATAAGTTCAAGGTCCACACAAGTCCAGAGCTACACATAACATCCCAGAGTCTCAAAATATAACATAGAAGCTACAGTCTGATAATACTAGCTGGATCGCAGTCCAGTCAAACCTAGCTAATCTACACTACTTCGGGAGTATAAAATCTAGTGGCTCTACTACAAGGCCACGGTCCAAGGCTACTCCATCTAATTCGAGCCCATAATAGGTCGAGCAGTCTGCCTCAGAGTTTTCTGTAATATATCATAACGGTATTCTGTCAGGAAAATGAGCAAGTACAACCACCAACAGCAGTTCCATATGAATTGACAAATACTATTAGAGACAGTATAATAAAATACAAGACAAAGATATAGGACGACATGGGAACCATTTGAAAGCCGAGTTACAACCCTTAAACCAAACAAGGACCGGGGTTGTAACCCTTCTTTTAAACAGGACTTAGTCTCAAATCATGGTATAGTATAAAGGCAGGTAGAGCATGTGAGTAAATAAAACCATAGCATGTTGAGAAGTACAGAAAGTAAAACTGAACTGGATATATGATACAACAATAAATTTAACATGTGATTTGAATTATTAGAGCGATATGTGATCGGCTAGGGAGTCAAGATAGGGTTATCCACTTGGCCCGACAATCACAGAAAAATCTCTGGAAAGGGTCATGCCGGCCAACCTGGATAACCCGGCAAGGGGTATCTGCTACACCCTACGTGAGGTAAGGGTGGCGCTAGTATCGCAAGATTGTACAAGATGGGCTTGATCATATAACCTCTAATAATTCCCCCATCCCCGAATAGTATTACGGATCCGGACATGGCACGTCATGACACGAGATTCCCTAAGAAGGTAGCTACTCCTTCTCAGGAATCGGTGTCAATACAAGTACAAGAACAAGATCGAGCAAGTACCAGTATCCCAAGAAAATCCAAGAATGACATCTCATGACAGGAATCCGGTATATACTAGTCCGTGAACTATCGTGATTGAGAATCAAGTAAGACACTACAACTGAATCGGATATAGTAGATATCAAGACAATAAAAACTATCAGTAAATGTACTCACCTGCTGTCCTGAGCTGTAGGATATATCAATGCTAAGAGCGAAGATCAGAGACCTAAAGATGAGATACTGTATGTTAATTTAGGTTTAAACAAGTTTAGGAATGATTCACAATGAATGATATGCAATCTAGGTCAAACTAGGTCTCACTGAGTCACACTAAGTCCTGTCAAGTCAATCTAGGTCAAATCAAGTTATATCAAGTCAATCTAAGCCAACCTAAGTCAATCCTAGGTCATACCAGTCATCACGGGTCCAAACAAGTCGAAGAAAGTCAAACGGGGTCAAGAGTTGGCCTACAGTTGACTTTTGGTCAACTAGTCAACTCTGGTCAACTCTGGTCAACTCTAAGTCAACTCTAGGTCAAACTGGTCAAATGTTGACCAACAATTGACTTTTGGTCAACTGGTCAACTCTGGTTTGGATTTGGTCAAATCTAGACAAAGTGTTGACTCACGGTTGACTTTTGGGTAAAAAGTCAACTCTGGGTCAACCGGGGTCAAGACTAGGTCTATGCGACTATTTCTAATTATTATCAACCTCTACAACCCATATCCAAGTCCATCTTGGACTTCAAAACTCAAATCTTGGTCGTAGGCCAATATCCTATTTTGCCCTTAAAAGGGTAAAATTCTAGCTTGGGCAATTATCAAGTTAGCCTACCTACGCTTGGTATTTTGACCCGAGCTCCCTAGGGTAGTAAGATACTAGCCTATACATATATTACCTACCAAGATACCTAAGTAAAGTGGACATCTAGTCCACGATACGGCCCATTGCCGGTATCTTGAATATTTCAAAATACGAAATGGTACGGCGCGATACCGACGCCCTACAACCCCGATTTCCACTCGAAAGCCTACCCACAAAATCTAATTCACGTATTCTTGCCCCACGCCAAGTTTCAACTCATTCCAATACTCCGAGCTCCGTTTCGCCCTCTAACTCGATCCCCTCTATTTCCTATTTCTCACTTTTCTTCCTATTCTTCTAACTTCTTCTAATTCTTAAACTTCTTCTAATCTTCTCTATGTATCTATCTATATATAAACACACACACACTCTCCAATTTCCCTTACACACGTACATAAAGCACAAACACACAAAATACTTAATTTCTCGAATTTTAGCACACTGGGACAACCTGCACACCTTTAAGGCTCTCATGCTCACCTTTAAGGCACTTCTGCTCACCTTTAAGGCTCCTCTGCTCACCTTTAAGGCTCTACTGCACAGTTTTTCCTGAATAGCATTCTGCACACTTCTAAGGCATTCCTGCACAACTACAAGGCTCTCGTGCACAACTCTAAGGCTCTAATGCACAACTATAAGTTCTGATACATACATATATATATATATATATATATATATATATATATATATATATATATATATATATATATATATATATATATATATATATATATATATATATATATACATACATACCTATATAAAAACACCCAACATGCACAAATGTATATATATATATATACCACTCTCAAAAAGGATTAAACCGTAATAAATCCTTAACCTATATTTTAAGGGAACCTACAAAGGCTATGGTCAACTTGTAGAGAATGATCCCCTCTATCATTTATGTGAAGGAATAAATGCAAAAGGAGGAATTTAAAAGGGTTTAAAAATCATACCTAAAAGTGGATTTGAAAAAGGAAGAAGAAGGAGTTGGAAAGAAAGTAATGGAGAAGAAGAAGAAACTTAGTGAGGAAGTAAAAGAGGTGGAGGGGGTGGCCCTATAGGTGGCCGGCCATGGTGCCAAGGGGTAGGGGCACTTGTATTTACAAGTTTGCCCCTCCCTAAGCCTAATGCAAAATTAATCCAAAATGGGTTTTGAAAAATGCTAAAAATAAATAAAAATCATAATTAAACTAAATTACTCATGGGGGAACTAGTCCAAACTTTTAAACCCTAAAGTTTAGTGTGGTGGGCCATGGTTAGCTAACATGCTAATTACAGCTCAAGTCGAAATTCACCGGGGTCCCGAATTAACTCGGAATGCGATGAAATTCGAACCCGACTCCTATAATAATTAAATAATAATATTCATGAAATAAAATTCCCAAAAATATTATAAAATAGAAAATTACCATTTTACCCCTAACTGGGAAAAGTGAGGGTGACAATTTACAATTAAACTCAATAAATATTTATGAACTATATCTGTATACGCGAATAATATTATTTACTAGTAATAACTGTTTGTCATGAAAGACTTTTTATAAATAATAAATAAAATAATAATTTGAAAACTTTGGTACGATAACAAAATAATTATTATGTATATTATTTTGAAACTATAAATGATAGAAAATATTTTTCTAAAATATGTACGCTCGCACATATTCGCACTCGTCGAGCAAATTCGAAAAACGAACTTCTGCACACGACGTATAATACGACTACGTGACGTACAATACAAAATTTTAAATCAGTACCAAATTTAATATATAAAAAAATAGTAGAAATTTAGGGGTTTTACATCCTACCCAACTTAAAAGAATTTTGTCCTCGAAATTAAGAATTAGTAGGGGGTGAGAAGACACAAGGGGTATCGATGGAGAACAAACAACGACAAAATTACGGCATAAGAAATTGCGATCTAGATCATAGAAAAATAATATGGTATGGTCACGGGTAATGAATGAAGGTCACGATTTAAGAGAACGAAATAGATTCCCTTAATTAAGCGATTAGAGGGTCATGGTAGGAAGTATAGGGCCGAGAATGAGGACGAAGAGTTTAGGATGAAGACGTAGCAATATCGGGTGAGAATAGTCATAGCCGATGGAAAGGTTAGAGGAAGTTCTAGTATGACGCTTTCGTCCTCCTAAAATAGGTGAAGGCGAAAGCAATATAGAGTTCGAAGGAGACGTAATCGAATACGAATACGTGGTCAAAGGCGACCGAATAAAATTTCAAAGGAATTGTCAAGGCAGTCGTGGATGGGATCCCAAGGGGTAAGTTTAACTATACCACATCCACGTAGATTGAAAAGGTGAACCAAAGTGCACTCGGTTGATCAGACCATCATGCACCGGTTCTGATTAGACGATATGTTAAGTGGGTCGACCCAAATAACATATGTCTTGATCAAGCTCGATAAAGGAATAAGCTTGTAAAAACTAGGCTATAAGCATCATTAGTCTAGATAGTATCATTAGACGTCCCAAATAGCATCATTAGTCTAGATAGTAAATCATAGGCACGAGGGTAGATGATATAAGAACCAATATTTATAGTCTAAGAGTCATAAGGATCTAAGTCTTGTTTATTCCTATACCATCATTCTACGATTTTTATTGACCAAGGTTTGGTTGACCAAATGGGTTAAGTTCCTCTAGTCTCTATGGTCTAGATAATACTATTGTTATTCCTTAATGGTTAAGGGTGTGTCAGGTCGTAGGGTATTCTACCCAACTTAAAAAATTTAGCTAAGGGTGTTTGGGACGTCTAACTAGTAGGGTCAATCTCTAACAAGTACGAAGGAAAGATAAGAATTATGATAAAAGAAATCAAGGAAGATGCAATCGATGAGTCAGTCGAATATGGAATCGAGGAAAAAGGTCAAGTATGTGGATGAGATCCTAGACTTTTAATCCTATTCGCAGGCTTGCTTGGTACGGTAAAGTAACCAAACAATTTATCTTGACCTGCATGGGCCACCACAAAAATATGTAACGCCCCAGTCCCAAAAACGTAGGACTAGGAACGTAGACATGCCAGCTGTATTCATACGAAGTACATAGGCCTCGTATGGATACATAAGCTGTAAAATGCAGTAGAACCATAACTAATCTCATCCACACAAAATAAATGAATAGAAGATCTCATATAATCAACTATGAAATTATTATTTGGTACATGTAGTTGGGCGGAGACAAATCCACTACCAACTATGAAAAGAAATACAGAAAAATTTTGACGAGCGAAGCGAAGACGATCCAAATGCAATCATCCTCGAAAAAATAGCGATGATAACGGCTAGAGCTAGAACACCTGCGAAAGACAATAGCACACACCTGGAGAGATAACCAGGTCCTCAGAGGGACATAACAAGACACATAATATCATGCCATATAAACTGAATAAATATTGCTCAAATAAATAAGGAATGCCTACAATAGGGTACCTAACCATACTATAGTGAATATGCAATAAAGAACAACCCTTTGACGCATGGGCCGGATCAGGAATCAGGACCGTATCCCCCACTGGAGATAACCGGCAATCAGGACCGTACCTCCCACTGGAGATAACCGACTATCAGGACCGTACCTCCCACTGGAGATAACTGGCAATCAAGAGAGTACATATATAACCCATACATTAAGGAGCTGTTCTTCCCATCCAATGCCTACCATGTTGTATCCACAACAGTAAACCTCTATAACCGCTAAGTCAAACTAGCATGCAATTTCTATTAGCAGTTATTCCTATCGCACGGCTTATACGCACCGGTGGCCAGCCAGTCACGCATGTCCGTGTTCTACATGCGACACACAACTTCGTGATACAACGTGTCAAGGCCATGAATGCAACACACAAGGTGGTCCCTTAAATCTAGGTTTAATGTATAAGAAAAATAATACATAGCAGGAACTATAATGAACAGTAAGTTCTAACAGGTATGCCATGTATCACAGTTTATTTTGTATAAAGAAAATAATAAATAAATGCATAAAATATGAGCTAAATAAGTAAACAGCAAATGGCAAGGTGTCTTGCCTGATAGTACGCCTGGTGTGCTACGATGATCAAGGTGGCACGAACTGCAACTTTGATGCAACAACTATGCAAGGTGACCTCGGTTGGTGGCACGGACGGTTCCATTGGGTCCAGGACGGTCAACTTAGTTAGGGTCGGTAGGAAAAGGACAGAATTGGCGAAGGAATAGGAATAATAGGCTTATTCATGGATGGGAGGATAAAACATAGATAAATAATATATATATACGAGTTTCAAAAACTATTTATAATATTCAAAAAAAATTTATAATCTTTTTATTAGATAATATTTGAAAATAGCAAAATAAATCTATCTAGATTAAAACCCAAAGTTTTGTATAAATATGCCTATAGATAATAGCTACACTTTATAAAATAATATCTTAAATAAATATTGTAAATATTTGTAACTTGTTTAGGTCAAAACTATAAAAAAAATAACCTTTAAAGGTTTACGTATTTATAACAATACTTAAAACTAGTGTTAATTATACTAAAAATCATCTACTACTATTTTAATGTAGACATATATATAATAAAATTTATCAAGGACTATAACAAATTATTCTCTTGTACTGGTAATAGAAATAAGTAAAAAAAATAATAATAATAATAGTAATAATGATAATGATAATAATAAAATACTAACTTATCATACAACACATGCTGCGCTTCTTTCAAATCAGAAAGAAAAGTAAAAGAAAATAACTAGCAATAATAATAATAATAATAATAATAATAATAATAATATAATCATCTGCTCTTGTTGTTTCCTCTAATAAATAAAATATCAAGTGGCCAAGCTGTCTTCATCTCGTTTCACCGAGAGATGCACAACAACAACAGCAAAGTTATATTAATAATAATAATAACTATAATAATAATAATAATAATAATAATAATAATAATAATAATAGTAATGGTAAAAATAATAATCATATGATAATAATAATAATAAATAAATAAGTAATAATAATAATAATAAATAAATAACCCATCCTTTCCTACGAATTTAACAGAAGAGGGGGTTTCATCAGAAAGAAAAAAAATTAGAAGAGGGGAAAGAATTTAGAGAGGGAAGAGAGAAAGGGATTTCGAGTGAGCGAGCGAGAGGGAGAGGAAGAGGCAGTGGAGAGGAAAGGTGCAGCTCGGGCGGGGTTAAGGCGGACGGAGGCGTGCTGGGGTTGCGAGCGGCGCTCGGTGGTCGACGCGGACCGGGTGGTTCGGGACTGGGAGAGGCGGTCGGTGGATTAGAGAGGAAAGGGGGAAGCGAAGGCGGAGTCTGGTGGCGAGGGTTAGGCCACGACGGCTGGAAGCTGGTGGAAAAGGGAAGAGTGAGGGGCGGAGGCTGGCTCGCGGAGGAGCGGTGGGAACTCCGGCGAAAAGGCGCGCGCAAGCGGCGGAGGAAGTGGGGGCGGCGGTGCGAGGTCTCGCCGCGGTTCCTACGGCAGAGGACGGCGAGTTTCGGCGCTGGGGCGGTCGAAAGCTCGTCGGCGGGCGGCTACGGAGGGGAAGAACGGGTGGCGAGCGGTGGAGGAGAGGTCAGAACGAAGGGGGAAGAAAGGGCGGAGTCTTCGGCGACTGCGGGCGTCCGAGGAGGAAGAAGGGGGTCGTTCGGCTGTGGCGGTGGCCGGAGGGAATCGGTGGTCCGGCGTGCTGAGTGTTGGCCCATTCCATGGTCACACCCGATTTCGATAATCAACATGCACTTAAGTCGATACACAAAATATACACACTGCTGCTAATCATTTCAGGATATATGAAATCAATTTCAACGGACGTTGTACTGCATCAACGAAGCATCAACATCATCAAATCTGAAGATGACTCATTTTATATTTTATTCTGTATTCTACATTTTATTGAGTCTAGAAATTATTTTGTAAAATCAGTTTTTGGTAATACTGGCTTAGGGTTATATCAGTCCACATTCTAAAAAGCCTACCCATTATCACTCTCATATCATTTTACGAAATATTCCAAAATATCTTTGAAAAACAATTTCTGATAAAATATTTCGAAAATCTCCTGACAGAACTCCTAACCGAGTTCGGCCCGAGTTCGGACCGAACTCTATCCGAGTTCGGTCAGTTTGTATTTAAATTTTTGTTGCCTCCAAATCTGCGAGCAACGTCTCTTTGCGAGATATATGCATCCGAACTCTCCCCGAACTCTGTCCGAGTTCGGTTCCAGAAAACACCTATAAATATAGAAGAACTTTTCATTTCAAATCATTCATTCACTCTTCATCTTCTCTTCTCTACTATTCGAGTGTTTTCAAACGATCCAAGATTTTCAAATCATACCTATACACCTCTTAGCCAAAAGCCAGTAATATCAGAGTTGATTTAGAGTCTTTTGGTATTCCAAGAGTTGTAAAGAGGTCGTTCTAAATCCAACAACTTTTCCTGTTGTGGAGCTGGTCGTGCGCTCGTCACCAAACACGGTGTTGTGAAGTCGGTCGTACACTTGTCACCAAGCACGGTGTTGTAAGAGACTGCAAGCTCTCAGTTAAAGCTTGTGCCATAGTAGATTAACATCGAGCAAGAGTACTCGAGACTGGATTAGTCCTCTCAGAGGGATACCAGTATATATCGCTATGTCGCTGAGTTTGAATTCTCTATCTCTTACTGCTTTATATTTATTGTCTCTTATTTCACTGCCATAGTTTAAATTTTTAATTGGTGATTATTTTCCGCTGCACACACACACTCTATTCACCCCCCCTCTAGAGGTGCTCAACGGTCCTACAATTGGTATCAGAGCAGGTTATATTCTTATATAACAAACCTTAGAGAGTATATATATTGCAGCCGTGAAATCAATATTCAACGGTGAAGGGCAATCCACAAATAGACCTCCCCTATTTGATGGAACAAATTATACCTATTAGAAAACACGAATGACTTTCTTTCTAAAGTCTCTTGACTTTGATCTTTGGTCTATAGTCATTGATGGTTATAAGAAACCAGCACCCACAGTGGTTGATGGTATTCTTATAGAAAAGCCTCATGACAAATACACCGAAGCTGAAAAAGCTAAGGCTAGTCTTGATGCTCGTGCCATCAATGCACTATTCTGTGCAATTGACAAAATGGAGTTCAACAGAGTTTCAACCTGTAAGACGTCTCACGAAAATTGAAAACTTCTTGAGGTAACTCATGAAGGTACTTCCCAAGTGAAGGAATCCAAAATTAGTAGAGTGACACAGGAATATGAATCTTTTAAGATGAAACCCGGTGAGTCAATTACACAGATGTTTACTCGTTTCCTTGATATAACTAATCCTCTGCAATCTCTTGGCAAGAATTACAGAAATCATGAGAAGATCAGAAAAGTGCTGCGGGCTCTAACCAAGAACTGGAATCCAAAAGCCACAGCAATTATTGAAGGAAACGATCTCACCACTATGTCCTTGGAAACATTGATGGGGAAGCTGATGACCCATGAACTTGATTTGCAAGAGTTTGAGGAAGCAACACCAAAAGAAAAATCTATTGCCTTCAAAGCTCAAGCAAAAAAATCAACATACAATAACTCCGATGAAGAATCATCAAGTGGTGATGAACAAGCCCTACTTGTGAAGAACTTCAGGAAATACCTAAAGTTTACAAGCAGAAAGAAGAAAGATATCCAAGAAAGCAATGAAGACGAAACCATATGCTTCGGATACAAGAAGGCAGGGCACATGAAGAAGGACTGTCCAACCACCAAGAAAAGCAGTCCATATGACAGATCAAGATCAAGCAGAAAAGCAACAACCGGTTGAAAGTATGCCAACACAAGCATCTGGCATGAAAGTGATGCCAGTGATACAGAAGAAGAAGACAGACCCTACAGCAATGCAAATGTCTGTCTCATGGCATTTGATAAGGTATCTTCAAACCCTCTATATGATGATTTTACTTTCGAGGAATTAGAAAATGCCTTTAGCGAATTACTTAAAGAACACAAAAATGTGCTTGACAAGTATAAGCAATCTCGAAAAGAGATTAAGGCATACACAACCAAGTTAGCTAGACTGTCCAATTCTATTGAAGATATAAAAGAGACATCTACTACCGGTAACACGGAAGAGATAGCCAAACTCAAGGTAGACTATCATGAGGCTATCCTCAATATTGAAAAGAAAGAAAGAGATTATGTTAAGATGCAAAAGCTGTATGACACAGAGAAGAAGATGCACTTAGTAACAGAACATAGACTCTCAGAAATGACTGCTAAATATGAAGAGTCTATTGCGATTTCTAAAAAGTTAGAAATCAAGTTAGGCAAACTGGCAATACCTGTGACACCGCCTAATTTTAGTCCTAATGCTAAGCATACACCTAAGAGGACTAAAAATAAGAAAGCACAGAAGAAACACGAATATCATCATGCTTTCACTTATAGGTTCTCCAAACCAAACAAGCATGTAAACACAGTTTCAACCACATCTGGTTCTAAACTGACTTGCACTTATTGTGGTACGTACGGACACATATCACAGTATTATTTGGCAAGGAAGCTTGTTGACAATCACACTTTGATCTGGAGACCTAAAGCTAATCAGAATGGACCCTTCAGAAAATGGGTACCAAAGGATTCATCTACTTGTCTTGTAGGTGGACCCTCAACCCTCTCATGCTAAGAGCAAATGGATCCTCGATAGCGAATGTTTGCGACACATAACTGGTGATGCATCTTTGTTCGCTACGCTATCGATGAAGAAAGAAGGATATGTCTCCTTCGAAAATAATTTGAGAGATGATATAATTGGTAATGGTACTGTGGGTATTTCTCCCTATCCAGTAATAAAGGATGTTTGTCTAGTAACAGAATTGAAACATAACCTATTAAGCATAAGTCATTTGGCAGATAATGGTTATGGTATCAATTTTGTGAAAGATAAATGTACCATATATGATATGTCATCTGGTGATCCCATATATAAAGGGATTAGAGAAGACAATATTTAGGTTTTCTTTTTGAAGAATACTAATAATGCAGATAGGTGCCTAGTAGCCAATCAAGATGAAAGCTGGCTATGGAATATGAGACTAGGACATGCAAACATGGATACTATCTCACGACTAAGTACAAAGAAGTTGGTAAGAGGACTCCCTGAGATTCCATTCAAGAGAGATATGGTATGTGCTGACTGTGAAAAGAAAAAACACATAGGTCTACTTTTAAATCCATCAACGCTGTAAGTACTTCTAGACCTTTACAGTTAATTCACATAGATTTATTTGGTCCTAGTAGAGTCGTTAGTCTTGGCGGTAAGCTCTACGCTTTTGTTATTGTTGATGATTTCTCTCGTTTTACTTGGGTTTATTTCTTAACAAACAAAAGTGATGCAATTTTTGAATTTCAGATATTTTACAAAAAGGTACAAAACGAAAAATGCTTCATGATTACTCGTATCCGAAGTGATCATGGTGGCGAATTCGAAAATTTTGATTTCAAAAAGTTTTGTGATGATAGTGGATATTACCATGAATTTTCTTGTCCTAGAACTCCCTAACAGAATGGTGTTGTGGAACGGAAGAATCATACTCTAAGCGAAATGGCTAGAGTCATGCTGAATCAGTATAATTTTCCTAAATATTTTTTGGACAGAAGCTGTTAGTACAGCCTGTCATGTTTTGAATAGGATGTTAATTCGACCAATCTCGAAGAAAACACCATATGAGCTTTAGTTTGGAAGGATTCCAAACATTTCTTACTTTAAAGTTTTTGGATGTCGCTGTTTTATCCTGAACACCAAGGATAACTTGGAAAAGTTTGACTCCAAAGCAGATGACGGGATATTTCTTGGATATGCTGCTAAGAGTAAGGGATATAGAATTTTCAATAAAAGATCTATGATTGTTGAAGAAACTATTAATGTTACTTTTGATGAGTTAAATAGTCACAGATCTAGTGACAGTGATGATAAAGATACACATGCAAGGACGGAGAAGAGTTCTGTGAAAGATCTGACCCAAGATGCAAGAACTGAGAAGAGTGTTGTGAAAGATCTGACCCAAAAGTATGAATCATTAAAATTCATGCCAGATCATCCAGAAATACTCATCATAGGTGATGTATCTAAAGGTGTAAGTACACGTTCATCTCTTAAAGATTCTGATATAGCAGCAAATGTAGCATTCATTTTTCAAATAGAACCTAAGAATGTAGATGATGCTTTTACTGATGAGTTTTGGATTTCTGCCATGCAAGAGGAACTAAATCAATTTGAGAGAAACCAAGTTTAGGAACTCGTTCCTAAACCCATTGGTCAATCTATAATTGGTACCAAATGGGTGTTCCAAAATAAACTCAGTAAAGATGGACAAGTTCTACGCAACAAAGCACGTCTAGTGGCACAAGGTTATAATCAAGAAGAAGGAATTGATTATGATAAGACCTATGCTCCTGTTGCTAGACTAGAAGCCATCCGCATGTTTTGTGCATTTGCATGTTTTAATGATTTTAAATTATTTCAAATGGACGTGAAAAGCGCATTTTTAAATGGATTTTAAAAGAGGAAGTCTTTGTGAAACAACCCCCTGGTTTTGAAGATTTTAAAAACCTGATCACGTCTTCAAGCTTAAGAAAGCCCTTTATGGACTCAAACAAGCACCTCGTGCTTGGTATGAATGCCTAAGTGCCTTCTTACTTGATAATGGATTTTCAAAAGGAAAGGTTGATACTATTTTGTTTATAAAATACTTGAATGATGATATCCTCCTTGTGCAAATTTATGTAGATGACATAATATTCGGTTCTACTAACGAAAAATTCTGTTAAGATTTTGCTAAGTGTATGCAGAGTGAATTTGAGATGAGTATGATGGGAGAGCTAAACTTCTTCCTAGGACTTCAAATTAAACAGCACTCAAATGGAACATTCATCAACCAAGCTAAGTACACAAAGGACATACTGAAAAAGTACGACTTCGAAAATGTAAAGCCAATCGGGACTCCTATGGCTACATCTACAAAGCTTGATGCTGATGAAAGTGGCAAACCTGTCGATCAGCGTAAGTATCGAGGTATGATTGGTAGTTTATTATATTTAACTGCTAGTCGTCCTGATATAATGTTTAGTGTTTGCATTTGTGAACGTTATCAGGCAAATCCTAAGGAATCACATCTTAGTGCCGTTAAGCGTATCTTCCGATACCTTAAAGGAATTCTACAGTCGGCTTATGGTATCCTAAAACCAAATCCTTTGACCTGATAGGTTACTCGGATGCGGATTTTACGGGATACAAAGTGGACCGTAAAAGTACCAGTGGCACATGTCATTTCCTAGGAAAGGCCTTAGTCTCCTGGTTTAGTAAAAAGCAAAATTCTGTAGCATTACCAACTACTGAGGCTGAGTATATCGCCGCAGGTCGTTGCTGTGCTCAAATTTTGTGGATGAAACAAACCCTGGAAGACTATAATCTGTACTACACTAGAGTTCCTATTTATTGTGACAACACTAGCACTATAAATCTGACTAAGAACCCTATCTGTCATTCACGCACAAAGCACATAGAGATAAGACATCATTTTCTTCGTGATCATCAACAACACGGGGATATCTGCTTAGAATTTATTGACACAGATCATCAACTAGAAGACATATTCATAAAAACATTGGCTGAAGACCGTTTTAACATAATGAGGCGTGAGCTCGGTATACTTGAATTTTCAGACTCATAATGTAATATGGTAATTAAAATTAATTTTATGACTTGCAACTTTGATATTTAATTAACGGAATTTATTTTTGGGTACAAACCTAAAAAGGGTATGTCTGTCACCACGACTACGGTCGAAGCGAAGCGGTACTTAAGAGTTCCCCGGTGAACCTCCGTTAGCTAGGACAACCCCTACAGTTAACCCATAAATAGAGTACGTTATTAAATACTAGAGTCAAAAGTCATAAAACTACTTTTAACCAACCAGAACTGCATTTACTGTCTCGGGAATACAAATGACCGAACTCGGGCCGAACTCTGACCGAGTTCGGACCGAATTCGGACCGAGTTCGATCGGCGCTGTATTGATTCCAGAACCGAACAGCCGACTTTCAACCCTATAAATTCAACCCTTTCAATCATCTTTTCCACACACCAACTCATGGAAACTTCTCCTTCCTCCCTAAAATTCCTTCCTCCTCCATCCTAGTAAGGAATCTAAGAGATCTGGTGGGCGTTTCGACATTCTCATCTTCCTTCCTTTCTCAAAAAGGTATTCCTTGTTCTCTTCTACTTTCTCAATGGCTCCTAAACGTCATAGGGCTACTACTTCCCAAGGTGCCTCCTCCTCTTCTGATTACACACCAGCTAGCCTATTTAGTCCAGCACGACCAATAGATGCAGAAGACTATGATTCTATTTTGTTTCCGGATAAAGAGTTTTCTGATCTTTGGTTCGATTCTTTTTCTGGCCATAGGATTTGCAATGGAGCTTTTGTCAATTTTACCATATTTTCTGAATACGCTCCTACTTTTGACCACTTAGGATACCGAGATTTTTTTGAGGTATCAGAAAATATTTTTGACAACGCTGTCCGAATGTTTTACTGCAATTTGCAAGTAAAATCTAACAGAAATTTTTATTCTTGCGTTGCTGGGCAAGAATTAGAATTCTCTGCTACCGATATCAGTGAATTTTTCTATGTTCCTGATTTTTGTGAAGCATTGGTTGACATTACCCATGTCCAATTCCCTGCTGATGTTACCCTTACCTCTTTTAGGGAACTTATTTTTCATCCAAACCCTGTTCCTCGTAGGGTTCATTCAAAGCACTTGAACCAATCTTTTTATGAACTTCATCGTATGATTTTCTCTGTACTCCTTCCAAAGAAAGGATCCACAGATGAAGTGACCTTCTTAGAACTCTCTGCTTTATACCATATTCATTTCGGTATTCCATTCTCTATCCCAAAGACCATGATGTCCTGGATGCTGAACTGCAGAAATACAGGACGGAATCTGGTATATCCTATGCACTTGGCGTCTATCTTTCGTCGTTTTGAGATTGATCTTCAGACTTGTGCATTCTCCTCCACTCCTATCGAGCTTACCAGATCTCGCCGATTTTCTGCTCCACCTCTGCCTCCTGGAGCTGCTCCTGCTCCAGCTGCTGACGCTTAGGTTCCTAATGCTGCTCCTGCTCCAGCCCCTGCCCCGGGATTTGATCCGATTATCTACCAGCGCTTTGATGATTTTGTTGCTTTATCTGCACAACGTCATCAAAGTTATCTTGATTCGGAGTTTCGACACATTTCTCAGGCCCAGGTGCTGAGGAATGGGATTGCTGACCTCCACTATAGTCTAGCCCATGATCCAGTCCATCCGATCACCATCCAGCCTCACCCAGGCTTTCCGGGTCCTCGGTTCACAGATGAGGTTTCTTTCCAGCATTTCGACCCCACTGCAGCCAACTTTCCTCCAGAGGCTCATGATGCTAACGACCCCACTATGTGACGTGGATTCAGCTTTTGGGTAGTGGATATTTGTTAGATGATGATCTTTATGCTTTGATGTAGTTTTTATTTTCATGTCTAAACTCTTTAGTTAGACATTTTCTGATGATTGTACTCAGCACTATTTAGTATGACTTTTTCAGTATCTATTTCCAGCATTTTCTTTCCATAGTAGTTGTGTTTATGCTGTGATCATGTCTCTTTTGCTTCACTTTGTCTTTTGTTTTCTATTGTTGGCTTCACACATTACGGGGGAGCCAAGTCATTTTACTATTTGACAAAGGGGGAGAAAAAGAGTACACATACCAAAACCAGAAAGCAAATCCAAAAACAAAATCAAACCATCTCTTTATACCTTTATTCAGGTACTTGTATTTTTGTTTTATTTTATAAAGATATGTTTTGGTATAGACTCAAGTTTGTCAATTATCAAAATGGGGGAGATTGTTGGCCCATTCCATGGTCACACCCGATTTCGATAATCAACATGCACTTAAGTCGATACACAAAATATACACACTGCTGCTAATCATTTCAGGATATATGAAATCAATTTCAACGGACGTTGTACTGCATCAACGAAGCATCAACATCATCAAATCTGAAGATGACTCATTTTATATTTTATTCTGTATTCTACATTTTATTGAGTCTAGGAATTATTTTGTAAAATCAGTTTTTGGTAATACTGGCTTAGGGTTATATCAGTCTACATTCTAAAAAGCCTACCCATTATCACTCTCATATCATTTTACGAAATATTCCAAAATATCTTTGAAAAACAATTTCTGATAAAATATTTCGAAAATCTCCTGACAGAACTCCTAACCGAGTTCGGCCCGAGTTCGGACCGAACTCTGTCCAAGTTCGGTCAGTTTGTATTTAAATTTCTGTTGCCTCCAAATCTGCGAGCAACGTCTCTTTGCGAGATATATGCATCCGAACTCTGCCCGAACTCTGTCCAAGTTCGGTTCCAGAAAACACCTATAAATAGAGAAGAACTTTTCATTTCAAATCATTCATTCACTCTTCATCTTCTCTTCTCTACTATTCGAGTGTTTTCAAACGATCCAAGATTTTCAAATCATACCTATACACCTCTTAGCCAAAAGCCAATAATATCAGAGTTGATTTAGAGTCTTTTGGTATTCCAAGAGTTGTAAAGAGGCCGTTCTAAATCCAACAACTTTTCCTGTTGTGGAGCTGGTCGTGCGCTCGTTACCAAGCACGGTGTTGTGAAGTCGGTCGTGCACTTGTAACCAAACACGGTATTGTAAGAGACTGCAAGCTCTCAGTTAAAGCTTGTGCCATAGTGGATTAACATCGAGCAAGAGTACTCGAGACTGGATTAGTCCTCTCAGAGGGATACCAGTATATATCGCTGTGTCGCTGAGTTTGAATTCTCTATCTCTTACTGCTTTATATTTACTGTCTCTTATTTCACTGCCATAGTTTAAATTTTTAATTGGTGATTATTTTTTGCTGCACACACACACTCTATTCACCCTCCCTCTAGAGGTGCTCAACGGTCCTACACTGAGGAGGTAAGGGTGGTGGTGTCGTGCTTTTGTTTTTCTTTGCTTGCTGTTGGCGATGTCGGTGGTCGCTGGTGGCGCAGCCGGGGTGGCACCGGCGGCGGACGTGGTAGTGGTAGTGGTGAATTTTGGTGATGGTTGGTGGCGATGGGGACATCGCCGTGGTGGCGACGGGTGTTTACAGCCAGGTAGATGGGGGCATGATGACTGGCCACTGGCCGGAGAAGGCCAGGGCAGGCGGGGCTGGGTTCTAATGGATGGAAGGGGGTTGTGGTGATACTGGTGATAGTTCGGGTTCGGTGGTGATGGTGAAGGGTGTTGGGTTGGCCGAGGACAGGTGGCCAGGGACGGGGGCTGCTGTTCGTCGGGGAAGACGGAAGGTCGGCGTGATGGCGGTGGTGGTGCAGCGGGTTTCGAGCAGCAGGCGGAGACAGGGTTAGATTTTAGGTTGGGTCGGGAGTGTCCGACACAACATAGGAGGGGCTGGGAGAAGTGTCCTGCGAGACACGTGATGGGTTGGCGTCTGGGGTTGTCGGACGTAGAGAATTTATGTACTTGTACAAGGGGATAAATAGTGGATGGGGTAGGGGACACGGACACGATGCACTAACTTTGGTTGTGGAATTTGGAGGAATACTGTGAAAAAAATTGGAGGAGTACCTGCCTATTTATAGGATGTTGGAATTCCCAATTGGATATGGACTAGGAATATTTTAAACCCCAAAAATAGATAATTCGTAGTTTAAATTTAAAAGCAATCAAATCCAATTCCAAATACAAATCCAATTTAAATCAAATTAAATTCTTTTAGTTTAAAATCAAATCAATTTCAAATATAGATATTAGTTTACTATTTAAATGTATCCATGGAATCAAATAAAAATTTAAATTGTCACAAATATTTCGAAAATATGTTTTCCAAAAATGCTAATAATAATAATTTCGAAAATTACACTATTATTTACAATTAAACTAAATAAATATTTATAAACTATATATGTATACGCGAATAATATTATTTACTAGTAATAACTATTTTTCACGAAAGACTTTTTATAAATAATAAATAAAATAATAATTTGAAAACTTTGGTACGATAATAAAATAATTATTATGTATATTAGTTTGAAACTATAAATGATAGAAAATATTTTTCTAAAATATGTACGCTCGCACATATTCGCACTCGTCGAGCAAATTCGAAAAACGAACTTTCGTACACGACGTACAATACGACTACGTGACGTACAATACAAAATTTTAAATCAGTACCAAATTTAATAAAAAAATAGTAGAAATTTAGGAGTTTTACAGATAGTGAACCCGCCTGATCCTGATGACAATGTCAGAATCGGAGCTGTCGTCAACCGCTTCTTTAACTCATCAAAAGCGACCTGACACTCCTCTGACCAGATAAACTTTGCGTCCTTCCGGGTCAGCCTAGTCAACGGCTATGCAACCCGGAAGAAATCCGGGATGAACCTCCTGTAGTAGCCTGCCAACCCAGAAAGCTCCTAATCTCCACAACTGAACTCGGTACTGTCCATGCCTCAACTGCCGTGATCTTTTTCGGGTCAAATGAGATCCCATCTCCGGTCACAACATGACCTAGGAACTCAACTCGATCCAGGAAGAACTCACACTTCGAGAGCTTTCCATAAAGCTCCTTCTTCCTAAGAGTCTCCAGAACCACTCTCAAATCCTCCTCATGCTCCTCCGAGGTCTTCGAGTATACCAAGATATTGTCGATGAATACCACCACGAACTTATCCAAGTACTAGTGGAACACCTTGCGCATCAGGTTCATAAACACCGTCGGGGCGTTAGTTAACCCAAAGGACATCATCAAGAACTCAAACTGGCCATACCGTGTCCTGAATGCTATCTTCGGGATATCTTTCTTCTTCACCTTCACCTGATGGTAACCTAACCTCAGATCAATTTTAGAGAATACCCTCGCTCAGCTCAATTGATCGAAGAGATCATCAATCCTCGGCAGCGGATACTTGTTCTTGATCGTGAGATTGTTGAGAGCTCTGTAGTTGATACACATCCGTACCGACCCATCCTTCTTCGGCAAAAAAAGTACCGGTACACCCCATGATGAAGAACTCGATCGGATTAAGCTCTTGTCCTACAACTCATCCACCTGTTTCTTTAACTCCACCAACTCGCTGTTATTCACCCTATAGACGTGTTGAGATACCGGCTCTAAACCGGGCACCAAGTCTGTAAAGAACTCCACATCTCTATCCAGTGGTAGACCTGGCAAGTCCTCCGGAAACACATCTATGAACTCTACTATCAATAGATGTGGCACTGTCTGCTCCTCTACTGAAACTACGCAGAGGACTCCGCTGCTCTGCTCTGTCTTCCATCTGGCGAACTCGAACTCTGGCTCCCCTGGCACTGTGAAAAGAACTCTGCCTCCATGACAATCTATGCTGGCATGATGTCTACTCAACCAATCCATACCAAGTACAATATCATAGTTCGGTAATGGCATTACGAGCAAACTCACATCCAGCTCTCGGCCTCCCAAAACAACTCTCCGATCCTTACAAATATTACTAACTAGGATAATGCCACCCCAGTCGTGATCTTGCAAGTCCTAGGCAATGATTCAGAAACAAGATAGTGTCTAACAACAAATGATACATACACAAAACTATAGAAAGCATCAGAATCGAACAATACAAATACGGGAATGGAGTCGAGAAGAACAAAACCTGCGATCAGATCTCCTATGGCCTCTGCATCCTCAACTGCCATGGCGAAAGCTCGCCCCGGCTGGCCTCTCTGGCCTGCTGCTGGTGCTGGCCAAACCTCTGCTGCTGTGTCTACAACAGTGGTCTCCTCTGCTGGCCTACTGGAGCCCTGACTCCTCTCCCTCCTGGTGTCGGACAAACTGCAGCTATGGGATAGTCTCTCATCTGATGGTCTGACGATCCACACATCAGACATTTCTCCAGCCACTTTTTGCAGTCGTTCCATCCGTGCCCTGGCTTCTTACAGAAGCTGTAACTGATGGACGACTAGTGTCTGGGTGACTGCTGTTGCTGGTGTAACTGCTAAAAAGGTACACGGCCCTGCCCCTAAAACTGCTGCCGAAATGGCCTCTGCTGGTGCTGATGCTGAAAATAGGGCCTCTTGGCCGGACCTCCACTGCTACTGGCTCCATGCGCATCACGACCTCTCTTCAGCTTCAGCTCAAGGTCATCCTCCGCTGCCATGGCTCCTGACAAAATCTCCTCAAAGGTGGCATTTCTGTCACTCTTGGTTAAGGACTTGACTTCCTTGACCAAACCCTTCCTGAACCTCCTAGCCTTCGCCGTCTCGCTAAGGCCCTCAACAAATCTACCTAGGCTGCAGAACTCACCGGCATACTCCTCCACTGTCTGGTTCCCCTGAACCAAACTCTCAAACTGCGTCTCCAAGGTACCGAGTACTGTGTCGGGAAAGAACTTCTCCTTGAAAAGCTTCTTAAAAGCATCCCATGTCTGCCCCTCCATACCCACTCTAGGTACAGTCTGGTACCATGTACGGGCAAGGTCCTGCATCTGGCTGCCCGTCGCCTCTATCTGGATCCCAGCTGGTATCAGTGTCAGGCGAAAGATCTTCTCTATGTGCTCAATCCAGTCGTCGGTATATAGGATACCCTCAGTACCCCTGAAATCTCTCGGCCGCATCTTTTGGAAGTCCTAAATGCCCGGGGTCCTCGGCTGGTACTGCTGTATCTGCCCTTCCTGCGGCTGGGCGGTCACCCTCTCCACTGTCGTCATAGCTAGCTGGTGGACATTGTCTATGCCCTGCCTGAAATCAGCAGGCTGGCGCTTCTGAGCCACCATTATCTGCTGAAAGTAGGCGAAAAGCTGTGCTGCATCCACTAATCCTGAAGGTGGCTGTTGTTGGAACATATCTGGGATGACTGGGGTAGGCCTCCGGACAGGTGGAGGTGCACCCTCAAATACGGCAGATGCTCCGACATGAGATGGAATAAGGGAAGCTGCGGTCCCAAGGCCCTGCTGAACCAGGCGAGAAGTGGCAGACCTCTCGGTGGTATCCCCTGGGCCGGAACGATAAGATCATGTCTGTACCATCCAAGAGACATATCAAACAAGAAAATCAATACTGAGAAAGAAGCGATATAATCAAAGGAGGACAATTTATTTCAAAGGAAAGCAATATCAGCAAGAATTTAGATGGCATGAATTTAGATAAGAGTTTTTCCTAAATGTGATTGAGTACCTCAAACTTATATCCTATATCCTACTACAGGTTGTAGTGATAATCTAGTTCGAGTACCACTACGAACTGAGACATAACTCAGAGCTTTAGACCTGCATGGGCCACCACTAAAAATGTGTCACAACCTGCACCCAGTGTAGGGGCACGAGAAGTGGGTATGTCCATCCTACGCCACAGTATCGATGGTAGAACAATATCCTAGGTCATATACATCTAACACAGTATAAATGTACATGTACAAGATATACTCTCCAATCGGAGGACAATACAGAAGGTACAACTCAATCACAATTCTAAGAAGGAAATAGTACGATAAGATAGATATGAAATCTCAAATGAAGATACAAAAAGAAAAAAATAAGTCCAAGTGTCTAAACGGCACCAAACATCTCAAACATCCAAATAATATAACTCAAAAGTCAAACACAAATGACATAATAAAATAAGATAAAGTAACTAGCTATCTAGCTTAGACAATAGGGATGATGTCCTCAGCTAGAGCTGGATCCTCCTGTGGGTCCAACTCACAGGTGTCGTCTAGATGGGCTCTATAGTAAGTATGGCAGAACTCATCAGTGTCATATATAATATTTTTAACAGCTCCAGTCAGGACAGGAACGAGCACATATCTCTCAAACAGTTCATATCATGATAGAAAATATAAAACAAGTAATAGAATAAGATACATAAAACGCTGTAAGAAATGTACAGGAAAGGTAAGAAAGATATCTGATAAACTGGAAATATATATATAGAGCGTAAGAACTGTAAGTGACTAAGTGATTTAGATGACAAGATGGTTATGCAATCGGCTTGGTGTTGTACATGACTAAGTTACAGAGTTTGCACACGAGTAAACTAATAGGAATAATCGCATAACCACTTCTACTTTCCTGTCCCCAATCAATACACAAAGATCCATTCAAGTTATGTTACATACACGATGATTAGTTTGCACAAGAAGATGATGTGAGCACACGAGAGTACATGAGAGCACACGATTTATACACGAATATTACAAATACAAGGAGTACACGATGCTCATGATAAAGTACACGAACATTAAATATCTGATATATCCGCTCAGAGGATAACATCGCATAAAAAGATCCATATAGTACTAATCCGTGATAACAAGTGTCAGCATCAAGTAAAGTAGTTTAGAGCAAGAATATAAGTCCTAGCAAGTATGAAACGATCAGAGAATGTACTCGCCTGATATCCTAAATGACTGTTGAGAATAGATGTCTGTACAGGAGTCACTACCAAAATAAGTAAAATCAGCGACGTATTTAGCGACTCCGTAAAATTTCGTCGCTAATGTTTGGGGTTTTAGCGACGTTAATATAAGACGTCACTGTTTGTCGCCAACAGCGACTAATAGCAACGTCTAGCGTCTACATTTTGTTAAATGGGGTAGTGCATCGCAAGTTCGTCGGTACTCGTCGCTGATATAGCAACGTTTTGCGATGCATTTTAAGTTGTGTCGCTATTTATTATATATCAGCGACGTTTAGCGACGTCCTATGCGGACGTCGCTAAACGTTTCATATAGCCAGCGAGGGTTTCCTTTTCGATCATTTCACAATTTTTCCCCCCAATTTTGGGTGCGCTCCTCCTCCGCGACGCTCCTCCGGCGATTTCCCTCCTCCTCCGTGGCGCTCCTCCGGTGATCTCCCTCCTCCGGCCTCCTCCTTCTCCTCCTCCTTCTTCCTCAGGTAGCTCCTCCTTCTCCTCCTTCTCCTCCTCCTCCTTCCTCTGGTAGCTCCTCTCCAGTTTCTCCTCGTCTTCTAGCTCTCTCTCTCGCTTCTAGTTCGTGTCCACGAGAGCGTGGACTCGCTGCGAGGGACACGAGACTGACAGTGGACTCACTGCGGGGGATACGAGAGCGTGGACTCGTTTCTAGTTCGTATGACACCTATTTTGTTGGTTTGGACACGTCGTGTCCCACTGTATGGACACGAGATTCACAATGTGACACCTATATACTGAAAAATCTTGTTTTTTTGGGCATATCAACTGTCAATTTGATGTTTTGCTTGGATTTGAATTCTAATTTAGGGTTCGAGCCCTATTTACTGATACTGGAAGTTTTTTTGGGCATTTTTAGGGTTTTGAAATGATGAATAAATTGACTAATAATTATTATCGAGCCCTATAAAATTTTAGCTATGTCACGAAGGATGGATATACTAATCCTGTGAATGAGTTTTCTCCTAAGTATTCTCGACAGTTGAGTATGATTTAGCTCACTGACATTACTGAAATATAGGATAATTAGACTTTCTGTTCAGTACCCTTTGACCGAATTAAGTTGACCTGAATACCATATTTTAAATCCTAAATCTACGGCACGACATCGTGATCAGGACATAGTCCCTGCAGCCATTCGACTGGCGAGGCAGAAACTATGTAGCCGTAGATTAAGTTGACTGTCCTCCGACCCTCATCCCTCGACAATGATGATACGACAACCTATCACTATATCTTATATATATAGTAGTAGATGACGTCTTAGTATTACATTATGTGAGTTCATCTTGATTCTGTTACATTCTTCAGATACTACATACGATAAGAACATATACTACACCATATGTACAGAACATAGATGATTCACACTAATGTATGCTAGAATGAATTTTAGGGTTGTGTTCTGAGCCATCCGTTCTGCTACTTGGCAAAAAATCGAATTTATTGTACTTTATCTGCTTTCGAAAATGTACTCAAATTACATGATGGTTCCTTTAGTTAGCTTGCTTATGTTACAATTATATTAGCTTGCTTACCAGATGGTACCCATGACCCGAGGAGCGGCACGTCGTTTGAGGGTAACAGTGAATGCTAAGGTGGCTCCTCCTACAGCTAAGGAGAAAGTGGCACCGGTTGCTAGTGAGACCGGGAGTTCTATTCATCCAGCACCGGTAGCTAGTGAGACCGAGAGGACTCTTCATGCAATCCTTGCAAGGGACGACAGCTCTCCTCGCGCCAAAAATCTCGCTTTTTCGAGGTGGTTGCGTGAACGTATCACTGAGCGTTTGCGTGAGCAGCGTGGTTCTTATTAGCTATTAGTACTTATTTGTATTGGACTATTTGTATTGGGTTGTTTTTGTATTAGACTATTTGTATTGGACTACATATATGAATTAGTACTATGTCAATCTCTGGATTGTATTGGTACTACGACTCTCATCCCTAGGCAATGATGATACGACAACCAACCAGAGAGGATACTCTGAGAGATCCATCTGAGTAGGACGTATACTCTGAGAGATTACCTTTACAAGTATGATATCAGTAGTGGGATTGAGTGTGTACGTCCTACTCAGATGGGTCTCTCACTATTACTATTTTTTTCTGACAGCATGGTGGATGTGCTCCGTCAACAGATTCTTGCTCCGAGCCAAAACTTTGCCCCGGAGCTCAAGTGGACATCCTTGGTGTAGAGCTCGATTGAGAGGTTCCTGACAGCATGGTGGTCTTCTTTGTCAAAGTATCCGTGCTCGTCCCACAACCAATGTGTGATGAGCACGGATACTTTGACAAAGGAGACCACCATGCTGTCAGAAACCTCTCACTCGAGCTCTACACCAAGGATGTCCACTTGAGCTCCGGGACAAAGTTTTGGCTCGGAGCAAGAATCTGTTGACGGAGCACATCCACCATGCTGTCAGAAAAAATAGTAACGGTGAGAGACCCATCTGAGTAGGACGTACACACTCAATCCCACTACTGATATCATTCTTGTAAAGGTGATCTCTCAGAGTATATGTCCTACTCAGATGGATCTGCAGAGTATCCTCTCAGGTTGGGTTGTGTTCTGAGCCATCCGTTCTTACACTTAAAATACATATTAATTAGAACTGTGTTTTATATTTTCGGGGAAACCAGGAATTTGATTTTGTATTTTAGTTTCTGTATTTTGGCTCCAGCTCCATTTGTATTAATCTACGGTACGACATGGTCCCTGCAGCCATTCGACTGGCGAGGCAGAAACTATGTAGCCGTAGATAAAGTTGACTGTCCTCCGACCCTCATCCCTCGGCAATGATGATACGACAACCTATCACTATATCTTATATATAGTAGTAGATGATGTCTTAGTATTACATTATGTGAGTTCATCTTGATTCTGTTACATTCTTCAGATACTACATACGATAAGAACATATACTACACCATATGTACGGAACATAGCTGATTTACACTAATGTATGCTAGAATAAATTTTAGGTTGTGTTCTGAGCCATCCTTCATCTGCCCCCTTCCCTGAGCCATCCTTCATCTCTCATTTCCCTCCGGGTCCACTCTACTCCCAATCTCTTCCTCTTTATACACGGATCTACAGAATCAATGCCATTCGAGGAAGGCAAAACTGAATCAGCATTGTCTTCCAGATCGTCCTCATCAAGGCATAACGGGCTGCTCAGCGTGCCCAGCTTTTTCAACTTCTCGCTGGCTGCAGAGTCAAAATGGGAATGGGTCCTCTTTGTCGGCCCGGAGCTCTGACTCGCACTCGTCGCCTCGCTACCGGTTTCCTCTCCTCCTCTGACGCGGGTCATAAGAAAAGAAATTTCGTACCTCTTCTTCACATAAACATCATTGCCGCCTTATACTCGAGCCTCCTCGTCTGTGACACTATCCAACTTCTCGGTACCTACAATGTAGACATCGAGAAGTTGGATAGCGTCACAGACGAGAAGACTCGAGTACAAGGCGGCAATGATGTTTATGTGAAGAAGAGGTACGAAATTTCTTTTCTTATGACCCGCGTCAGAGGAGGAGAGAAAACCGGTAGCGAGGCGACGAGTACGAGTCAGAGCTCTGGGCCGACAAAGAGGACCCATTCCCATTTCGACTCTGCAGCCAGCGAGAAGTTGAAAAAGCTGGGCACGCTGAGCAGCCCGTTATGCCTTGATGAGGACGATCCGGAAGACAATGCTGATTCAGTTTTGCCTTCCTTGGATGGTATTGATTCTGTAGAGCCGGAGGAAGTGGCTCCTCCTCGGCAATGATGATACGACAACCTATCACTATATCTTATATAGTAGTAGATGACGTTTTAGTATTATATTATGTGAGTTCATCTTGATTCTGTTACATTCTTCAGATACTACATTCGATAAGAACATATACTACACCATATGTACAGAACATAGATGATTCACACTAATGTATGCTAGAATGAATTTTGGGTTGTGTTCTGAGCCATCCGTTCTGATCAAGCATGATCTTCCTTCTCCACTCCTCCACCATGGCTCTGAACCCATCTGCTCCTCCCTACTTCCCTTCTTCTTATTTGACTCTCTCAGCCGCATATGATATCCAGCTCAAGTGTAGAGTCGGGGGAGAAGAAGTGGACAGGAAGATGAGAGGAAAGCAGCACAGCCGACGGCATGACCCGGAGGAAGTACAGGTGTTTTCTTCAAATCCGTAGGAGAACTATATATACCTTTTAACAATATGTCATCTTGTCAAAGACCCTTAATGTGACAACCATGTTACCGCGGTATCGAAAGACTAACATGTCATAATTTTCTAAGCCGTGTGTTTTGACATAATCCTCCCAACTCTTTCCTCCTATGTAGTAATCTTGCATTATTACATAGAATTGAAATCTGGTTGGAGGATTATGTCAAAACACACGGCTTAGAAAATTATGACATGTTAGTCTTCCGACACCGCGGTAACATGGATATCACATTAAGGGTCTTTGACAAGGTGATATGTTGTGAAAAGATATATCCTTATAGTTCTCCTACGTATGTTGAAGAAAACCTCTGTACTTCCTCCGGGTCATACCGCCGGCTGTGCTGCTTCCCCCTCCTCTTCCTGTCCACTTTTTCTCCCCCGACTCTACACTTGAGCTGGATATCATATGTGGCTGAGAGAGTCAAATAAGAAGAAGGGAAGTAGGGAGGAGCAGATGGGTTCAGAGCCATGGTGGAGGAGAGGAGAAGGAAGATGCTTGATCAGAACTTGAGGTGGAAAAGTTGTGACGTTGATAGCGCGAGAGAGGGAGAGGGTGGAAAAGTTCTTCTCTCCCGACTCTACACTTCAGGTGGATATCATATTTTGGTTTCTGTATTTTGGCTCCAGCTCCATTTGCATTAATCTACGGTACGACATCGTGATCAGGACATGGTCCCTGCAGCCATTCGAATGGCGAGGCAGAAACTATGTAGCCGTAGATAAAGTTGACTATCCTCCGACCCTCATCTCTCGGCAATGATGATACGACAACCTATCATTATATCTTATATATAGTAGTAGATGATGTCTTAGTATTACATTATGTGAGTTCATCTTGATTCTGTTACATTCTTCAGATACTACATACGATAAGAACATATACTACACCATATGTACAGAACATAGATGATTCACACTAATGTATGCTAGAATAAATTTTAGGTTGTGTTCTGAACCATTCGTTCCCATACTTGGCAATTAAGTTGTGGACCATTATGTTTGACATTGTTGTTACAAATTTTCATATATCTGTGTTGATTGATGAGATTGTGTTTCAAACGTGTTCGTGATTGTGTGTATCTGTGTTGTTTGATACTGTGTTCGTGATACACACCGTTGTTGCTGTAACAAATGGTGTGGGAGATGCTGCAAATGCTGCAGGGAATGCTGCAAATGCTGTTTTTTTTTAATATTAGCGACGTTCAGCGACGATTACCGACGTTCAGCGACGAAAAAAACGTCGCTATCAACGTCGCTAACTGTGAGGAATATCGTCACTGATCGTCACTAAACGTCGGTACTGTAGTGACGTAAAAAAGTCGCAGAACGTCGCCATATGGCTCTCAAGCCAGGTCAGCATCGATGCATGTCAAGTCGCTCAACGTCGCTAGATTACGTCGGTAAATTATGACGTTTTATGTCGCTGGCAGTCGCTAAATTACCGACGTGGACACGTCGCTAAAGCTCGTCGCAATAGCGACGTATGGCGACGTTTTCTTGTTTAGCGACTAGGTTAATCCCGACTACTTGAAAACGTCGCTAAATACGTCGCTAATAGAAATTAGCGACGTATTTTCCCTTTTTAGCGACGTCTTTACGCGTCGCTGAATTGACAGATTTTAGTAGTGAGTAACTAAGTTCTATTTAGAGCAACACAGGTTACAAACACACACACACACACACACACACACACACACACACACACACACACACACACACACACACTCACACACACACACACACACACACACATATATATATAAATATATATATATATATATATATATATATATATATATATATATATATATATATATATATATATAGACACCATACTATATAAATCATATATTAACATATATGGAACACAATTTCATGAGCTGTACCAGCTCAGAAATCTGCAAACCCCTAACTCAATGTGAATGAAAACCCAAACTCAGTTTCAGTCAACAACCAAGTATCAGCCATCAAAGAACAACCCATAAACAAACCCTAATTTGAAACCCAATTAACAAATGTAAACTGGGAATTGGAAGAGGGTAGAGTGTGTGTGATATGTGTCAGCAAGGGAGTGTTCAAATATGTCCAAAATTGTGTCCAAGGAGTGTCAAACAAGAGTATTAGTAAATGGGTGTGTCACAGCATCGTGCTGCCATGTCGTGTCCTCTAGGACATGACACATACGATGTTAGGTCTCGTGTTCGTGTCCAGGGCTAGATTAGGTATATGGCTCGGTGTTAGGCAGCCTGAATCGTGTCCACGTTGTCTCGTGTCCGCGTGTCGAGCCCGTATCAGTGGCTCAATTTTGCGTACACACAATCTATTCGAAATCCATGCAGACACGATAACGTGCCCGATACAATACGAATCGATCTAAAACTTGGGAAGGGGACTGACAGTCATGGCCTCCACCTTCGTGTCTAGTCTTACGTGTCCAAGTGGTCTGTGTAGTAAGAAATAGGTGTCGGGTAACAGGGCATGTGTCCAAGTGTGCAGTGAGTATTTCGTGTCCAGATTTGGACACAAAAGTCGTGTCAAATCATGCTCAGTCCTTGGGAAACACAATACACACACATAGGGCTACAATTTTATGAAATTATTTTTGCAAAACAGTGAAATCAATTCCTAAGAGGCATTTCACCAAACACTTACACTACACTCCGATATGCGTATCAAATGAACATAAAATCCTACCAAACTTGGTCTACAGGTGTATCGTACCTAGATGCATGCATCTATGAAGAGAAATCAGAAGAACAAATGAGTTTAGAGCCATTACCTATTGAGAGTTAGAATCTCAATGCAAAAGTACTAGAAATGAGATCCACACCAATTTGCTATGGGCTAAGAGCCTTCAATCCATGCTAGCTAGCCTCTATAGACCTCTTCTACAGTAGGGGAGTGTGTTGCAAAAGATTAGGCTCAATTTGGAGTTGATTTGGAGAAGTGGTGATTTTGGGAAAGAACACAAATTAGGGTTTAAGGAGGCAATGAAAAGAGGTAAGATGTAATAATGTGATGGTTATAAAGGGGTGGAACTATGCTTGGCCAGCCACATTCTTAGGGTTAGGTTTTTGGTTCAATGGGTAGGCAATGAGCTTCTCTCTTAATAGAATTCTAAGCCTTCTAGCTAAAGTCCCAACTAAACTAGGTTACTTTCTAAAATATCTCATTAGCCAAATATCTAGATATTATCTAACTTAGATACTTTAATTGTAATCCACTAACTTAATCTATAGGATCATGACTAACATCTAGATTAGGGCAATTCTAGGTTAATGCCTAACATTTTAATTAGCACATTATCAATTATCAAAAATTTAAATTAATTCCATTAAATCACAAATGACCAAAATACCCCTAGTACTAAAAAGTGGTATTGACATCTATATATTCTCTCGCACTTCCTTTGTACCACACATCCATATACCATATTCATACTTTTACTCAACTCCTAAACTTGGTTCTGAGACAGTGAATTCAATTCAACAGATAAGTTATTTTTTCCAACTAGCCGAACTCTACTTCGAGACTTGCTTCCCATCATCTCTTCCTAAGCTACTTTTCAGAATCTACTTCCAAGCTTGCTTCCCAGTATCTCTTCCTAAGCTACGCTCTATTCAGAAGTTTGTAACCAAGGATCAAATTTTAACAGTAATTTGCTACCATTGAGGTATACTAGATGGATTATCTTACCAAGGAGATACAACTCATCTTATTTACACGTATCAGAATATCGCATTAGCTAGTTTACGGAATATTATTTGTGAACTTCTTTTCATCAGATATGAAGTTGTAATAGGATAGTTTTTTACAAATATTTTTTAGTAGTAGGTAGTGAAGAAGCATGAAATTTTATTGTTCAGAGCAATTTAGGTTCATCTTGTATAAAAATTTATATCAATCCATCATTACCAAATATCAACACAACTATTATTTCAAGTAGTCAGCATTTTTCTAATAACCAAGATTTTACTGTTAGTCCTAGCTCTTTAAACCAAATTAAAGAGAACAATGACGATGAAAACAGTTATGATTTAATTAAAGATTTATATTATTATTTAGATGGTAATGATGATAATTTAAATACTAGCACTCCAAAATTATGTTGAAAAATCATTTGATTCTCCTTCTGAATTTAGAAATTTTAATAATGACAAAGCAATTAGATATAATTTTAGTTATTCATATAAAGCAAACAATTCCAAGAAAATTGTATATACTTGGTGACTCTCTAAATTGTTGTTGGAGAGTATACGTTGGAGCTATTGGTCACAGCAGAACATTTAAAATTTGTACATTAGAAGCTAGACATTCATGTTCAGGTTGATTTATAGGAGGACATCATCTTCTAGCTACTACTACATGGGTTAGAAACAAAATAATTTGTAAAATTAGAGATCACAACTTGTGGGATCAATGGAAACTCTAGAGAAGGATAAATATAGTGTAGCAGAAGCAGTATCCCAATTTAAAATTAATTGAGTAATGAGAAGACAATGTATAACTACTGTGCATAATAAAGATAACTAAGTAAACAACAGAGTTATAGAGAGCAAACTCAAAACATCGAGAATTTTATCCTGGTATCCCTCTGCGAGGACTAGTCCAGGTCCGAGAACTCTTGCTCGAATTTACGCTACTATTTGTCAAATAGCAGTTACGCCACGTGTTTTTATCTGAAGGGCGCGTCGACTTCTTACAACCTTGTGCGTTTATCCGAAGGGCACGACGACTTCAACTCTAAACAAAATAGATTTGGTACGCCAAGCTTGTACAACTCAATCACTTTTAATCGAAAACACAACGACACTTAGAAGAATAGGACTTGTCTTAGAAATTTGAAGATTGACTGGCTTGTATAAGATAGAGAAGAAGAAAGAATGAGTTGATATTGAAATAAAAAGTTTTATCTCTATTTATAACATCTTTTGGGACAGAGTTCGGACAGAACTCAGATGCCCTGATGTTCGAAATTTTGAACATTGGGTGCCAAAAGAATAGGTGGCTCATTCTGACCAAGAGGTTTTTCAAGAGCACCGAATTCGGTTTCCTAAATTCTAGAATGTGAGGGCAGATTTTGGTTCAAAAAATTTAATATTTGGGTGGAATAATTTTGCAATAATTGGATATGATTTATTTGAGTGGAGATTCGACTAATTGCGATCCGACTCACAAAAATCCTAAACTCAATAAATAAAAATACACATAAAATATCAAATGATTCGACCGATTCACCGCTTCTAAATTGATTTAATACATCCTTCTGTAGTCTTGTATTACATATATCGACTCGATGTTTATGTTAATTATCGAAATCAAGTTGACTGTGACCGTATTGGTGAACAATATCCTCCATTTTGATAATTGAAAAAACTACGACTGGTACAAGAAATAGGAAGTGCAATGGAAGCAGTATCATTAAGGTATTGTTGATAGGATGTGAAGCAGCTCCCCCGCAATGAGAGCCATATGAAGTGTCTCAGAAAAAATCAACACAAATCTCAACAAGTACTCAAGCAACATATATTATAAAACAATTCAGATCTATCATAGTACAGTACAGTATCAGTTATCTGTCATATCACAGTATTATAGTTTTTCTATCATATCATAGTATCAATTTTCTTCCGTTGTCATTTAGAAAAATAGAGTAGAAACCGGATAGAAAATAATAAATATTCTAAAACATGATGAAATAGTAAGACATAGCTTAAAAGTAGCAAAAATATAAATGTCTGATAAATATAAGTGATGACTACATAGAAAAATGCTGACTACAAGTAAAAAAATCTAAACTGGTAGCTGAAAAAAAATGCTAAAGACTAAAAGAATTGATCGCTGCATGACTCATCATCATCATCAGCTCCCACGACCCTAAAAGACTCACCAATCTCAGCATACCGGTTGGGATCAAATCTAGCAGAGCAGGGTCAAAGTATCGCTAGGCCTCTAGATCATCAATACAATAACCAATAACTGATGGACCACGAACCATAGGAATGGGTCCGCCGGGGTTGTGAGCAAAACTATAGCCATATTGGATAGTGTTGGTCAAAGCCTGGAACTGTAGAGTAGCCCAAAAATCTAAAGATCGAAACTGATCCATGAGCAAAGTCTAAAAAGGCCCAAGGGTGACTCAAGTGGCAGGATGTGGTGGAGGATGAATGATAGATGGGTCAGCAATAAGAAGTGGAGGTGGTACAGATACATCAGGAGGAGGCTCAACTCGACGATTCTTATGTAGAAAAACGGGTGTAGCATCATGAGTACAATTATCGAGAATGATATAAATGGACTCAAAGATATAAGACAGATACATGGCGTAAAGCAGGTTACGCAATTTCTTGGGACATCGCACCATAGCCGAGATAATTGTCTTTGGTAAGCTAAATGGAATACCAAAGTACAGATGATATAAAACCGAGAGTTCCAGATATGTGATTTCATCAGTAGAGGTTTGTTTTGGAATAATCATAGAAAATACCATACAATGGAGATCATAAAAATAGTCATTCATATGCTTAGGTCGAAAACTACCATAAGGACGGGTACGTGGTGCACATAATGAATGTGAAACGAGTCTAAAGTCTTGTTCTCCGAAAATTGAATTTTAGTGATGTCGACTAGGACTTCTCCATTATTTGTAACGTAAAGTATCAGACCTCGATCATCAACATCAAACTCAATTTCGATCCACCGACTCGAGATCGTACGATTCCATTTTTCACCGATAGATTTCAATAAAACATATGTATCGCATTTAAATAAATACAATAACAAAATTGTACAAAATCTTCGAAGCCAAAGTTCTAAAATATAGATAAATAGGTCAAAAATAATACAAAATTTAACAATTTTTATCCACCATCGGGCTAAGCAGGTCGAGAAATAATTTTTTGTCATTACCGCCAAGTTGATCTGTGATGCAATCAACGACCAGAAGGCTCATCAGCGCTCCAAAAAATAGATCCAAGGTTGGATTACAATTGAGCATTGGACTGCGATCAGGGCTAGATTCGACGATCCCAGGTACAAGGAAAGGTCGGAGAAGACGAACGCAGCTAGAACGAGCGCAGGGAAGTGGTATGGTGGCTCGATTTCTATGACATAATATTTTTGTCGTCTGGTATGTATTTTATTAAATATATATTATTTTAATAAAAGTAGAAAAAATGTTTAATTTCAATAACAAATAAATTATTTTTAACAGCTACAGAGGGGTGAGGACAACATGGTGACCATCTTCCTGGCCACCAATCAAAAGGATGGAAAGCTCATCGATGAGAGAGCCATGCAGAGTTACCTAAGTATTACTTTATGTTTCATTAACTTTAATATAACTCAAAAAATATGCAAATAGATATCCATATAGTTATTAATAAGTACCTTAGACATTAGTAACTACGACGGTCGGATATTAAATATTAAGCTTATTGAGATGCATACTTTTCTAGGATGAGTATCTTAGGTTACGTAAGCGGACGAGTGCTAGTGCACCTGTAGAGGGGGGCTTGTACTTCCTCGCAGTCATCTTCTTCTCAATCGTAGGATGAGCTCTGGTTGACCGTCGTTGGTGGTCTTCAGAGGGGCACATACTACGGTACGGGATCTTACGATGCCTTTTCTAGTGCCCAATCCCTACATCATGCTCCATTTTTCGTCTACGGGGTACGCGATAAAGGAACATTGTTGCTATCGATTTGGTCGGAACCGATTGATCGGGATCGATTGAATCGATTGAAACATGAACGATTGAATTAAGATCCATTCCTCGCTATGGAATTGGTTCTTCGGAATCAAGTTCCATATTTAGCGGGTTGCGTCTCAAGGATAGACTCTGCAGCTGAGTCAGGAGGGACCTCGCGTTGCTCTGTTTTTTATGCCGTACTTGCTTCTTTGGCTTTAGTTTTTTTAATACGTTTTCTTGAATATTTTTGATGGTTTTTATGGCTTGTGTTTTCGAAATTCGCATTTGTATCGAACTCATTAAATAAAACAGTGTTCTAATCAGTTGCTTATACGATTTCAGATGATCGTGTAGACGCCGTCTAGCACAGCCAACAGGTCTCTCGCCTTAATCAAATAATCAAAGTGATTGGCTGACCCTTCTTTCCCTTGACCCTCTTGAATCCTAAATTATTTGATAGAATGCTAGTTGGTTACGCAAAGGTCACGGATGCTTACTTTCAATGAACTGTTGCACGATTCATCACACACCCTCGCTATAGAACTGATATGCCATAAAACTTTTACATGCCTGATATGTTACACAAAAGATAAACTCATTGATCAAATGATGCTACGATAAGGCAAGATACGATGAAAATGATTAAGTTTTCATAATGTAGACCATGCTTGAGTAACTAAGTTTAGTCCAGCACGGTCATAGACAACTTGTGTCCAAGGTAAAAGTTTTCTCGAACAACACCACGGGACAACAGGACCGATTCGTCCTAGGGAAATACGGTATAGCTGTACGAAATGTTAGCACGGGTTATGCAGGGCATTTCAGCATGGCTCGCTACTTGCGCTAAAAGGGTCCCGTCTAACAAAGATATAAGTCCAAGATGGCTTGTCGTGTCAATGACCATCACCTATAAAATTGTATACGATATGCTAGTAAATGATAACAATTGACAGAAAAGAACATAGTAAGTCTCACATTACACGACATGCTCTGTCGTAGATAAGTTCTAGTGTAATTTATATTTTGCCTTTCATATGCTTGTCTAAAATTCATTAGGATGGCTAGAAAGATCAAAAATTAAGTCATCTAATTTCTTCAACCAAATGAGAGCTTGGAACTTAATTTTCCATGCACCAGTACTAGTGTAATGTACTGATCCTCGCTCTCCATAGGTACCACGAACAAAGAAAGGCGTACCACTTAACTCAAGGTGATGCTAGTCATTTTGAAGCCTCGTCTGTGTGCTAAAGGCTTGTTTTGATCCTTTGAAGACTCCACATTCAGTCCAGAAGAAAGATGTCTCGACTCTCCACGATAGCAGGTCTTTTGAATTTTTTGCTTGTAATTGGGGATGTAATGTATAAAACTACTATCTTATTGGTGTTCATTTTGTAATCGAGTCATGTTGTGAGCCCATGCGACAATGATTGTAATAGAGTCTTGTAAATGATGTCTATTATCAATAAAATGAAAGTTTTTTGTCTCAAATGTATTGTTCAATTTCTTTGCATACTCTATTAGATGTTATGTTTTGGATAACCTTATGACTATGCCTTGTGCGATCGTAAATTAGGTTCGTACGAGATCACGCCCGGGAGACGACTATCGATTCTACAGAATCGAGACGTAATATAATGGTATCAGAGCACGGCTTTACATCCTTTGGCTTTCCATCAAGAGTCTCAAACCCTTATCCTCATGTCGATGAGATAAGTTATTTCATACAGTGAGTCCGTAATAATTTGAGATTAATGTGTGTTGTGTTTAGATAGCAAAAGATCTGAAACCCGTGGAGCCCGCGGCCTAGAACGAACAGAGTGCTTCGAGTGGCTCAAGCAACTCACGGACCGAACCTTCTAACGATGCTATCGAGAGTATGATGCACATGATAGAGGCGCAGCAAAAACATTCTGAAAATCGGCATCAAGAAATGGAGGCATGACAAGCCCAATTCTAAGCTCGCTTCGACGCACAATCTAAGATGCTACAAAAGAAACTTGATACTATATAACAGATTGGTCAAACGATTGTGACCAATAGCAACTCCGTAACCGTACTTGTTGTCACCGAGCCTACGATCTGACTCATCGAAGTCGACCTAGAGGAGCGTATACGTCAACTTGCAACACCGAGAAGTTACAACTTTGAAGTGTCAGAGTTCAAAAAAGCGTGTCGCACTTCCTTCAGTGGTATTGATGGCCCTTCTATGACGATCAACTGGTTGGAAGAGCTGGAAGACTACTTCGAGCTTCTCGACATTGAAGAATCCAAGCAAGTCACCTGCGCACGACTTTAACTACGTTTGAACGCGTATGACTGGTGGGCCATGCACAAACGAGTGATCCGACGTGATAATAACTCAGCACCGATCTCTTGGGCTACGTTCTACAAATCTTTCAAAGTCGAGTACATTCCTTCAATCGTTCGTCAAGAGAAGGAGAGTGAATTCATACAGTTGAGACAAGAAAACAGAACGGTACAACAGTATCCGACATAATTTAATAAATTATCCAAATTTACTGGTACCTTTCTATATATAGAGGAGTGTCGTGTGCGACGATTCAAAGTGGGTCTGCAGCCCTCTATTGCTTCTTATATGGCGGTAGCGAAATACAAGACCACGGGCGATGCTCTGCATCTTGCTCTCCGCCTTGAGAGCCAGTACTCTCTTATCGTTGTCGACGTTGTGCACAACTCAAATCATAAACATCCTTGCTATGCGGAAGGCAATAATAATGCTGCAAAGCATCCAAATAATAGTGGCTACAACGGTCAGAACCTATTACCTCCTTGCACCAAGTACAACTACCTCGAACACTATGACACCAAATGTTATATCTTCGACGGGGGATGCTTCTTTTGTGGAAAAAGGGGTCACCAATCTCGAGACTGCATGGCCCGAAGACGAAATTAGAATGCCCCGCCATAGCAACATCGTCCAAATAACCGTGGCCTGGCACCTCGAGCCCCCCCAGCCTGTATATCAAAATGGACAAGACTGTCGCCCCAATGCCCAGGGCCGCATCTATGCCACAACTCAAGATGAGGCATTCGTCTCAGACACAGTTATGACAGGTATATTACTTTTTAATAATGTGCCTGCTCGTATACTATTTGATTTTGGTGCTACATATAGTTTCATATCGACGAACTTCGTCGTCAAGCACAAATTTTTCGTGACACCTCTAGGCCTTAACCTTAACATTAACATCTCATCGGGCATGCAACTACTTACAGATACTAGCTGCAGAGACGGAATCATCTATATTGGAGGTAAACAGGTGTATCTTGATACGATAGTTCTAGATATTAAGGAGTATGACATCATACTGGGAATAGATTGGCTCGGCGCTTACGATGCCACCATTAATTGAGCAGGAAAGAAGGTCACCTTTTGCATACCTAGTGTGTCTAAATTCTGCTACTCGTGTGGTGAAACATCGTCGAACTGCATGGTGATATCGATAATTTTAGCTCAGAGGATGTTGCATTCCGGATGTGAAGGCTACTTGGCGTCCGTTCGAGACATGCGACAGGATGGTGCAAATGCGGGTCAGACCGACATTGTGGCAGAATTCTTCGACGTATTTTCGTATGAGCTACCCAGCATGCCACCCGACCGATAAATCAAGTTAAGCATCTGTCACGACCCACACCCACTGTAAGGGTACGAGAACGTAACAACGCCCAGCCTACGCCGCAGTGTCGGCGGTATACATAACCAATTCTACTCCCTTTCCCCAATCAATACACAAGGATCCACTCCAGTTACGTTATCTTGCACAATAGTGTACAATATTATACAATGGATGTACAATATTATACAATAGATGTACAATGTTATACAATAGTTGTACAATGTTATACAATAGTGTACAATAGTCTATCCCTGGGACTCATGTGATACTGAGAGTACAATATGCACAAGGAGTATACAAGGATATAGGTATTCAGTAAATACAATATGGAAGTAAAACGCACATCACAATATGTATCTAGTGAATACAAGGAGATAACATCCCAAAAGGAGATCCATATAGTACCAATCCGTGATAACAGTCGTGTCAGCATCAAGTACAGTAATCTAGAGCAAGAATATAAATCCAGACAAGTATGAAACGGTCAGATAATGTACTCGCCTGATAGCCTGAGTGTCTGAAGAGAATATACTGTCCGAGGAGTGGTGTCTGTCTCCTATAGAACAGTACAAGTCACAACAAGTCCAGAATGGTAAAATGAGGTACTACAATGTATTCTACATGAATCTAGGTCAATCTAGGCCAAAGTCAACTCTTGGTCAACTCTGGTCAACCCTAGAAGTCAACTTGGTCACCTATGGTCAAACTAGGCTATACTAAGTCTAACAATCTATTCTAGACAACACACACCATTCCTAGGCTATACAAGCCAACAACAATCACATATAAAAATACCTCACATTAGCTATCAATCAAGAGATTCATGTATACATGAGTAAAGGCTTATACCTATACACATACAACCTATACATAGAGCATATATCTAATACATGCCTATGATAACCATACAACACTAGATCAACACTATCTACAACCCACACCCTACAACTTATACATTAATCCACACTAACATTATATACACATTAACATAGATAGGCATAATAAAACATGTGTGTGTGTGGTGTGCTGAACAAGGTGCAGGAAGTATCCAAAAACAGTGAAGGGTGTAGGCTTGTGTGGTGTGCAATAGTGACTATGTACATTGCAGAAAATACAACAGTGAAGAGGGCAGCCTGTAACAGGGAATGTGTAGGCTAGTGTGCAGGAGATAATAGTGAGAAGTGTGTGTTCTGTGTTTGCAGGCAGTACAAAATAAAGAGAGAGTGTGTGTATAGGCAGGTAGTGTAGTGCAGGAACACACAAAACAGTGATAACTAGGAGGAACATGTGTGTAGACTAGTGTGTGCTGGGACTTCACAATTTCAGGAAATCAAACAATGAAGGGGGTAACCAATGCAATAGTCCATAAATAGCTATCTGTGAAAACAGTCCACAATATCAGATTCTACTAATCATAACTCAACCCATATTAATTTATCATGAACCCCAAATCTCAGGTTATATGAAACTGAGACTAAAACTCAGTTTGAAGAAAGGAAAAGAAATCAATTCATGGTTCTCTATCAAGAAGTTCAGTTGACATAAGGAATTCCCAAGTTTCATCAAATTTGGACAGCACATAAATCTAAAGAATGAAACAACAAATCATAACAAATGTTAACACCTAATTCATACAGTAAAATGCCCTTTGAAATCATTAGAACTGGACTTATCACCACAGTGTAATAACTTGGACTTAAAATCAAGTATCAGTCCAACACCCTACTAATTCAAATCCAATAGCTCACAATTCAACACAAAAATGGAACCATTGATAGATCACATATAGATTAACAAAATTTGAAAGTAAAATATGTGGAGAATTGCATTCGTATAGGTTAAAATCATTGACAAAGTTAACCAATAAAAACTGGAATAACTGACATGCTCATAACAGTCCTAACTTGGTATTGAAGGAAACATTTACAGAAATTAATTAAAATGAACTATTAATGGTTGGTAAATGAAGACAACCCATGTGCACAACCCTTCACATTCATTTCGTGTCACCCATGGTCGGACACGGCGTGTCCACATCAGAAATTTAAAATGATACACACACAGTGCACTGTCAGTGCACTGTCTCGTGCACACGTGTACTTGTGTCGTGTGCATGACACAAGACACGAGAGGATCTCGTGGTCACCCTCATAGGTAGCCCACCTATAGGGCTACCTCATAGGCCCACTGGCTTGTGTCCACGACGTGTCAGTGTCGGACGCGAGGCCCGTATCAGTGGCCCAAAACCACACTGTGCAGTGCACGGGAAAATCGGTGCGGTTGAGATTTCTCTCAAACCGCTCGATAAGACGAGCTAAAAATTGGTCTGTGACATGTCAATCATGAGCCCCAAGTGCCACCAAAGTTTCAGCCCAAAGCGTGTCGTGTCGTGTCCGCTACAGGGCCCGATAGGCAGGGGATCCCTGTAGCACGCGCGCGAGCGTGTGCACGCGCGTGTCCACACCATCAAAATGACACAGGATGACACAAAATCCAAGACACAAAGACAAAAAACAGTAAGCAAGAACAAAACCCTATTTCCTATTCAAAAACAATGGGTAAACTCGATCGACATGCCCTTTGTGGCATTCTGTCGAACACCATGCCTAGTGTACTGATACGTGTCCAGAATGGACACGAATCCTTCGACACTGGACACGAAACCTATCCAGACCTTAGGGGGACTCTTAGGGCTCCCTATACATGAAGACTAAATGAAGTTTCATTGAGATTTGATGAAGATACCTCTTGTTGAACTTTCAATGGAAAAGTCTCCTTGCTAGCTCCTTGCTTGGTATCCCAAACAATTCTAATCAACTCCAAACTGAACCAAATCACCCATAACAGCAAGAAGAACAGTATTAGAAACCAATGCAACTAATTTAGGGATTTTAGGACCTATAATGGATTTATGATGAATTTATTTAGATAAGAACTCACCTCCTTGAAAATAGGGCTCTTCCTAAAGAAAAGAGGCAACCCTAGATTTGGGAGGGGTTTTATATGGTGGGAATCCCTAGGTAGAGGGGTGTGGCTGGCCACTAAGGCTTAGGGTTAGGGTTTTGTCAAACTATTGGGCCTTGGGCCAAGTTACAAAGCTAATGAGGATTAAACTAATTAAAGGCTCTAAACCATAAGCCATGACTTATGACTCTCCTAATCCTTTTGCTAAAATGACTAAACCAAGTCCTTGGCTAGGTTAGACTAGAGTCACTTGACCTAACCATGACCCACTAACTAGGGTTAGCTTCTAGGTAGGTCTACAAAGTCAACACTAGTCAAAAGTCAACCTAGTCAAACTATCTCAAATAATTCCTAAAAATTCTCATAAATTCAATAAATTCTAATAAATTTAAATAATAATTAATAATCCCAAATAATTCTTAAAATTACAAAAAATGACTAAAATACCCCTCAGTCTGGAAATGAATACTAGCAAGACACCAAATCATAAGTCATGAATTTAAATAGTTTAAAAATAATTAAATATCACTAAAAATCATAACATGAAATAAATACTATTAAATAATAATTATAATTACAAAATTTCAAAATTACCCTCTTCTGGAAAACTGGGTGTTACAGCATCGACACATTTTTTGATATCCGACCAATTTTTAAGGCTCCGTTCAGAATGGCTCCTGCAGAACTGAAGGAGCTCAAGGTCCAGTAGCAAGAGTTTCTCGACAAGAGATTTATTCGGCCTAGCATTTTGCCATGGGGTGCGCCCGTGTTATTCGTGAAGAAAAAAGATGGGTCAATACGTTTGTTCGTCGACTACCGGGAGCTGAACAAGACCACCGTCTGGAACAAGTAACCACTACCTCGTATAGACGACTTGTTCGATCAGTTGCAAGATGCCTTGGCATTTTTGAAGATTGATCTCCGCTCGGGCTATTATCAACTCTAAGATCAAGTCAGATGACATGTCGAAGTCAGCCTTTCGCACTCAATACGGCTATTATAACTTCCTAGTGATGTCATATGGTCTAACGAACATCCCTACTACCTTCATGGATCTAATAACTTTGGTGTTTCGATCCTTGCTTGATAAATTTATAGTGGTCTTTATCGACGATATTCTCATCTACTCAAAGAACAGGATGCAACATACAAAACATTTGCAGACCGTGCTCCAGACTCTTCGAGAGAATCAGCTATATATAAAGCAGAACAAGTGCAAATTTTGGCTAAGCAGCGTATCATTCCATGGACGCATCATTTTATCCAAAGGCATTGTAGTCGACCCGAAAAAAGTTGAAGCCATTGCTGATAGGCAGCAACCTACGTCGGCTAGTGAGATTCAAAGTTTTCTAGGTTTGGCGGAATACTACAGACGCTTCAAGAAATATTTTACGAAGATTACATTGCCATTGACTGGCCTCACTCAAAAGGGAGTCGTGTATGAGTGGTCGGACGACTATGAAGCTTCCTTCCAGGAGCTGAAGCAGCAGCTCATTTTGGCCCCTATACTCGCACTTCTGGATGGGATAGAGAATTTTTAAATATTCAATGATGCTTCAGGCTATGGCTTGGGAAGTGTGCTCATGTAGCGAGAAAAGGTGATCTCTTTCGCCTTCAAATAATTGAAGCCGTACGAGAAGAACTATCCTACGAATGACTTGGAGTTAGCAGCGATTGTGTTCGCATTGAAATTATGGCATTACTATATTTATGGCGTGGCATGCATGATCTATACCGATCATAAGAGTCTCAAGTAACTCTTCACTCAAAAGGAGCTGAACTTATGACAGAGGCGTTGGCTAGAACTGATCAAAGACTATGACTTGACGATCGACTACACTCCGGATAAGGGAAATATTATGGCAGACGCTCTCAGTCAGAAATATATTGCCTCACTATCCATCAACAGCAGACTACTTCGGAACATAGAAGAGATGGGTATTGACCTCTGGGTTTGATTCAGGAGAGGACAGCTAGCACAACTACGGTTAGAGTTGAGCTTACAGTAAAAGATCAATACCGTTCAAAAGGATGATCCGTACCCGAAGAAGATACGAGAGCTGATATCAACGAAAAAGACGTCCGACTTTACGGAAGATGAGATTGACGTGCTACAATTGAAGGGCCGACTATGTGTTTTGGATAACTCAGAACTACGAAAGAGATATTGTCGGAGGTACACTATACAAAATATTCCTTACATCCGGGCAGTACCAAGATGTACAAGGACCTTTGCATAATATTCTGGTAGCACGGATGAAGAGAGATATGGCACTCTTCGTATCGCAATGCATGGCTTGTCAGCAGGTGAAAGCTGAGCATCAGAGGTCGGGTAGGAAGATACGGAACATGGCAATTCCGAAATGGAAGTGGCAGCACGTATACATGGATTTTATTGTTGGTCTGTCGAAGACACCACGGGAAAATGATACCATCTGGGTCATCGCTGATCGACTAACTAAGTCAGCGTATTTTATTGCCATCAAAGTTATATGGAGCGTCGATCGTCTGGCCCAGATATATCTTGACGAGATAGTACAGCTGTACGGAGTTCCAGTATCCATCGTCTCTGATCGGATGAACGATTTCTATCACATTTTTGGAGTAGCCTTCAGTCGGCTCTGGGTACCAAATTGAACTTTAGCCGGCTTACCATCCCTAGATCGACAGCCAAACAGAGTACGTGAATCAGATTCTTGAAGACATGCTGCGGCTCTATGTAATTGACTTCAAGTCGAGTTGGAACATCCATCTACCTGTGCCAAATTTACATATAATAAAAGTTATTAATCCAGCATTCAGATGGTGCCGTAGGAAGCCTTGTACGGATGAAAGTGCAGATCATCTATTTGCTGGGACAAAGTCGAAAAGTGGTAGATTCTTGGCCCGAAACTGGTGGAACAGACCGTGCAGAAAGTTTAGCTCATTCAGAAAAGATTGAATATTTTACAGAGTCGACATAAGAGCTATGATAACATCCACTGAAAACCCCTCGAGGTCCTAGAAGGCGACCATGTATTTCTGAAGGTAACACCCATGCAAGGAGTCACCAGATTCGGAGCCAAAGGCAAGCTTAGTCCAAGATTTGTGGGTCCTTTTGAAATTTTGAAGCGAGTTACCCCAGTAGCTTACCAGATTACATTGCCGCCAGCACTATCGGGTATGTACGATGTCTTTTACTTCTCTCAACTGTGGAAGTACGTGCACAATTCGAGCCATATGGTAGATCTTGGTCAGCTAGATCTGAAGGCAGACTTATCATATGTGGAAGAACCGATCGAAGTCTTGGAACGCAAGAATAAGCTGCTTCAAAATTGAACGATCCCTGTCGTCTGCATAATATTGAGGAACCATTCAGTCAAAGAGTCGACCTGGAAACTCGAGTCAGAGATGAGAGAAAAGTTTTCATCATTGTTTTCTTAGAGGTAGGGTCTCTTCTTAAGTTTCGAGGACGAAACATTTTCTTAGTTGGTTATGGTATAGTTCCCCTCCCTAAATCATGCCCCATTTTTCATCTACGGGATGCATAATAAAAGAACACAGTTGCTATCGATTTGGTTGGAACCGATTGATCGGGATCGATTGAATCGATTGAATGGGATCGATTGAATTAAGATCCATTAATTATTATGGAGTGGCTTCTTCAGAATCGTGTCCCATATTCAGCGGGTTGTGCCTTAAGGATAGACTCTGCGGCTGAGTTGGAAGAGGCCTCCCATTTTTCTGTTTTTACGTCGCACTTGCTTCCTTGGCTTTGGTTTTCTGAATGCATTTTCCTGAATAATTTTGATGGTTTTTTTGGCTTGTGTTTTTGAACTTCGCATTCGTATCAAACTCATTGAATGAAATAGTGTTCAATCAGTTGCTTATGCGATTTCAGGTGATCACGTAGGCGTCGTCTAATGTAGCCAATGGGTCTCTCGCCTCAATCAAACAAACAAAGTGAATGGCTGACCCTTCTTTCCCTTGACCCTCTTGAATCCTAAATTATTTGATAGAATGGTAGTTGGTTATGCAAAGGTCACAGATGCTTACTTTCAATGAACTGTTCCATGATTCATCATGTACACTCGCTATAGAACTGATATGCCATGAAACTTTTATATGCCTGCTATGTTAAACAAAAGATAGACTCATTGATCAAATGATGCCACGACAAGGTGAGACATGATAAAAATGATTAAGTTCTCATAATATAGACTATGCTTGTGTAACTAAGTTTAGTCTAGCACGGTCATGGACAACTTATGCACAAGGAAAAAGTTTCTTCGAACAACAGCCCGGGGCCACGGGACCAATTCGGCTTAGGAGAAATACGATATAGCTATACGGAATGTTAGCACAGGTTATGTGAGGAATTTCAGTAGGGCTCGCTACTTGAGTTGAAACCCATCTAATAAAGCTATAAGTCCAAGATAGCTTGTGGTGTTAGTGACCATCACCTATGAAATTGCACACGATCTGCTAGTAAATGATAATAATTGACAAAAAAGAACATGGTAAGTCTCATATTATACAGCATGCTCTGCCGTGCGTAAGTTCTAGCATAATTTATATTTTGTCTATCATATGCTTGTCTGGAAATTCATTAGGATAGCTAGAAAGATCACAAGTTAAGTCATATAATTTCTTCAACCAAATGAGACCGTGGAACTTAATTTGCTATACACCAGTACAAGTGTAATGTACTGATCCTCGCCCTCCACAGGTATCCCAAACTAAGAAGGACGTGTCACTTATCTCTAGAAGATGCTAGTTATTTTGAAGCCTCATCCCTGTGCTAAAGGCTTGTTTTGATCCTTTAAAGAATCTACATTCAGCCCAGAAGAAAAATATCTCGACACCCTACAATAGTAGGTCTTTTGAATATTTTGCTTGTCAATAGGAATATAATATATGGAACGACTATCTTATCGACGTTCATTTTATAATCGAGTCATGTTGTAAGCCTGCGCAGCAAGGATTGTAATAGAGTCTTGTAAATAATGTCCATTATCAATAAAATAAAAGTTTTTTTGTCTCAAGTGTGTTGTTCAATTTTTCTGCGTACTTTATTAGATGTTGTGTTTCGGATAACCTTATAACTATGCCTTCTGCGATCACAAATTAGGTTCACACGACATCACGTCCTGGGAGACGACTATCGATTCTATATAATCGGGACATGACGCCTTTGTTGTGATGCAGTCATCCAGGGCCCCTTCTACCAGTATATGTTCCCCGCAGCCCTCACAGAAGACAGCTCGAGTCGAAGAGAGCGTGCGTTGCCAGGTTGTTGAGCTGCGTGAAAGATACTACAGAGCAGCCCCAGACGGATGATGCATCGAACACCATACGACTTGATATGCTCTAGCACAGCATCAGGGATGAGCGAGAGGACAGATTGTAGCATTATTGGACTGTAGGGACGTAGGTTGCCATGGGCGATCAGGTTCTGAGGATGCAGGATGCGATAGCTCAGTGCAGTGAGGTGACTTCGAGGATGATGTCTGGCATTGCTTCATAGAATGCTAGACTGATAGCAATAGAGCATATGCGTTCTCCCGGTCCGTCGACATCGACACCGCCTTTATCGATTCTACTAACGCCTTTATCGTCGAGGGTGACACTTTCAGAGGAGCAGTATGCGTTCCTTCTGTCCCAGATGCACGGTGGTCCTCCTCCTCCTCCTCCAGATCAGCCATAGTCCTCCATTGGACAGATTTTTTTTGATATTTGTGTGATGGCCCATTCTTGGATCTTTATGTATTAATTTTATACAATTAGTGGCATTATGTATTTAGTAATATTATGTGTTATGCTGGCCCATTCTTGGGTCTTTACTAGATTATTTCTTTACTTGTTTGTGTGGATGAAATAGAAACATGTTTACAGCTTTTGTGTTTACTTTTAGTGCAACTTTATTATTCATATTTATATCTCTATTTGTTTTATCGGTGTTGAGTGTTCCACCGAAAGGGTCGGCGAACCTAGAAAACTCTACGGAGGGTTGCTCCGGGTCTACTATTTATAAATTATGATTTAAACTGCAGATAGACTTTGGACGGAAAAAAAACCAAACATGATTCAGTTTTTTTTTTTGCTTTTGTAGTTTAGCGACATTCTGCGACGGCTAACAACGAGGGACAACGTCGCCAATCGTGTATCGGAACGTCGCTAGCCTGTATCGGTGACGTTTAGCAACGATAGCTAACGTCGCTAATTAGCAACGCCGCATCTCTGAACGTGGTTATCTATAAGAATACTAGTGATGTGCTTTCGTCGCAACATAACGTCACTACAGCGACGACCAGCAACGTTTTGTGGGTTAGCGACCATGGCATACACGACATCAAAAATCCATCGCTAAATACGTCGCTAACCTAGATTAACGACGTACTTTAACATTTTTGTGACGATTTTGGTCGTCGCTAAAATGATTTATTTTGGTAGTGTTATGTCGTAACCCGGTGCCCCAGTCCCATGAACTCAAGTCGTGAACCGATGCCCCTGGGAAGGGATGTTACTGCTGTCGATAATGCATGAGACCCAGATGGGGTCAGGTGCTATTAGTCGCCCTCTTTTTAACCTCCTGATGGTGACGGGGTCGTCTTCCCCGGTCGCTGAGTCGCCAGAGATACCCCATAAGGGATCGGGTCACCCGCAAAAAGTGTTATTTCCCTCGTATGTGATGGATGCACGCCGATGGAGGCTGACCAACATCATTCCAATCTCTATGTCGATCCGATCGACTGGTCTTGCGCTCGTAGTCGTGATCGGGTCCCATATGGGACCGACAACCTTGGATTTATATATTTTTCTTTTCGACGCAAAGATTAAGGTTACAATGATAAGCACGTTCTTGGAATCACAAAATTAACACAATTCAACTTTTTTACAAGAACTTTAATATTACATAAAATGAGGCTATGAAATAATTATTACATTGATCACAATAGGGAGTCACGAGCAACCCCCATGGACCATCATAGACACAAAGAAACATCTCAATACAAATCTTCTTATGGATATACAGACATGGATCGATGATAGGAAAATAATAATCTAAAAACTCTAAATATTCATACAATATTCATATATCAAAAGCATTGAACCCTAACTTTTTAGGGTTTTCTAGAGAATGAGTTATCATGAATATGACATATGTAACACATAGATGGATTATGACATCGAAGGGGTTTAAGCGAAAACAATAGGAATTATACCTTCTATGTCGTTGAATTAGATCCTTCCACGCCTTCTATTCACAATTGTGAAGCCCTAACGAATAAGGAAGCTCCATGTTCCACCCACAACAGATCTTCATGAAAAATAGAAGAGAAGAGGATAGGAGAATAACTTGGAGGTCAAATTATTCTGGAGGTGAAAATAAATTTGTATCAAGTTAATTGGCTATTCATATTGTAAAGCCCATGATTTATAAATAATTATATGCTTGCTTTATTTCTATTTTGTGAGCCCAGATGCCTAACCCGCAACTTAACCCAAACCCAAGCCCATACCCAAACCCATTCAAACTCTCCCCTGGTCCCATGCGCACACCCCCCCCCAACCGGATCTGGAGATCCCACGGAGAGTTCAACTCTCAGAAAGGTCTCCTTCTCCACAGAAGTTTTCCATTCTCCACTTTCCCTTTCTCTTCCACAACTCCCTCACCGCTCCACCAAACCCCGAGCCAAGATTTTGTAAGCTTGAGCTTGGCTTGACTAGAATTAAATTTATTTTAGAGCTTGAGCTTGGCTCGAGCTTGTTTATATTAAGCTTGAGCTTGGCTTGGTTTGAGCTCGAGCTTGGCTTGATAAGCAAGCTTGATAAACAAATTGATAAGCTCAAAATCAATCGCGTTAAGCTTGATTTCAAGCTTGTTAAACTTTATTTCAAGCTCGTTAAACTTGATTTCGAGCTTAATGAGCTCAATTTCAAGGTTGTTAGGCTTGAATTCAAATATTTGTAATATTAACAATTTATTTATAAAAGTTAAATTAAAAAAGTTCCTTAATATCAATTATTAAGGACATAAATATACAACGCACACAACCATATTATTATACAAATATACATAAAATTAGAATTCAATAAACAAACGAGCTCCTAAATAAGCTTCTAAATGAGCTAGCGCACAAGCTCATAAACGAGTCCGCGTGCGAGCTCAAACGAGTCGAGTACTTCTAATCTTGAGCTTGGCTCGTTTATTAAACGAGCTCGAAAATGAAGCTTTAGCTCAGCTTGTTTACTAAACGAACCGAGCTAAAACGAGCTTTTACCGAGCCGAGCTTCGAGCAGCTCACGAACAGCTTGGCTCATTTGCAGCCCTACCGGCAGCGCATTCCCGCGCGCTCGCAACCCCCGTGTCCGCGTGTCCCGCGTCCTTGTCCGGTTTATCGTCGGCTTTTCGACGTTTTGTTTCGAGTCTGAGGCCTCCCCTCGGTGCTCCTTCGTGCAAATTTTTGGCATGTTTCTGTCAAAGAGAGTTTCTGTGCCAAAAAAACCAATATCTGTCCGACCAGTTGATAGAAATAAACACTGTCAACTTGGGATAATTAGTTTTGTTTGTTATTAGCTAATTGTTGCCTTAGTAGGTAGTTTATGTAACGCCCCAGTCCCAAAATAGAAGGACTAGAAACGTATCATGCCAGCTGTATACGTACGAGTAAATAAAAGGCTCGTATGTATACATAAGCTGTAAAATGTAGTAAACCATGATCAAACTAAATCTCATCCACAATATGAAGGTTTAATGATATAATCAACTAGTTATTTCGTACAAACGTTGGGCGGAGACATATCCACTACCAACAATTTAAAGTAAAAAATATACAAGAAAGAATTTGTTAAGTGAAGCAAGCACAGTCCGAGAGCAATCGTCACGAAGGAAGGAACGGATTTAGCTAGAGCACCTTTAAGAAAACACGAAACACAAACCAGGAGAAATCACCAGGTCCTCAGAGGGACGTAACAAGACACATAATATCATGCCAACAAACTGAATAATAAAAGCTCAACAGAAAAGTGTGCATGAGTAAAGGTTCCTAACCATTCTATGTGGAATGCACTTTAGAGGACAACGTTCTACGTAGGGGCTGTAACGGATTCACGCAAGCAAGTAATAAAGAGTGGCCAACAAGTAGCACTCATCCGAGACACTATCGACCGGGTAACACGTAGCGCTCATCCGAGACACTATCTCCCAAATATGTGTAAAAATAAATGTAGCCCCTATGCTAGTAGCTGTCCCCTCCCCCCAATGATACTATACATGTGTCGTAACCATGACACACAAACACGTGTCGTTTCCACCACACTGTTTAATCCTTAATAACTGCCAAGTCTTCTACACAAATCTATTAGCAGTTATATCCTAACGCACGGCCTGCACGCATCGATGTACTGTCGATACGCAAGTCCGAAGCTATATGTGACTCACAACTCACACACAACTCGTGGCACATCGTGACAGTTTATGAGATGCTCTAATCATAGGGTAGTCCCTTAACTCTAGGCCAGTTACATAAAATATAGTAATTTGTATTTACATATAGTTTTGAAAGAACAAATTTATATTTGCTAAAAATAAGAAAAAAATATGTATGATATTGAGCAAGAAATTAAACAGTAAAGGCAAGGTGTCTTGCCTGGTGTGGCACCTGGTGTGGTGCGATCATCTGACATGTCCCAGTTTGTCTAATAGCAATGATTGATATGTAGAGGTCCGAAATCGTAAGAAAATAGTTAAGCACGATTAGTCATGGTCAATGGGAATAATTGAGAAAATTTTGTGGAGATAGATTCATGTACTAATTTAGAAAATAGTTTCATAATAACATTAAGTAAATACTGGAAAAATAGATCGTATTAGTAACAACATGTTTTTTTTAAATATTTGAAGAATCAAAATCATTTATAGGCAAAATCCTAATTTTTGCAAAAAATGTTTTTATATAGAAACTATTATTTCGTATACGAAAATTTTAAGTAATTATTCGAAAATAAGTTGTTTAGGCCAAAACTATAACTTGTCAAATATACGCACATATAGCTCGAGAAGAATATTTTAGTGCTTTTATAAAATAAAAAAACTAACTTTTGAAATTAGCTAGATAATAATTGTATGCTTTCTAAAATAATACTGTAAATAATAATATTAATAAGACAACAATTAATTATAATGATAAAAATAGTTTTGATATAATAATAATAATAATAATAATAATAATAACAATTTTTTGTAAACTATACTTCATTAATCCAAAATATTTAATATAGTATAAAAAAAATTCTCTTTTCTGGCCCATGGAGGCCCGGCCTAACCCAGCAGCTACTGCTGCTCATCTTCCATTAAATTCAGGACCTTTGAGTGAGTGAGAGGAACAAAAGAAAGTTGGTGGAGAGAGAGGTGGGCGGACTTACAGAGGGGAGCTGCGCCGGTGGTCAGTGGCTCGCGGCGGCGGATCCGAGTCGGAGAGGTGCGGCGGTCCCGAGACGGCGCGACGAGGGTCTACGGGGAACGCGCCAACGGCAACCGCGGCTCGCCGGGGCTGGGCGCTCGGCGGAGGCACCCGGCTGTGAACGGCTTGGGCGGGGAGGAGCTGGAGAGAGGGGATTCATCGCGGTTCTCAGCGGAGGTGGTGCACGGAGGCCGGCCATCGGTAGAGCTCGTCGCTCCGGTGGCGTAGATCGGAAGAGGAGGTGCTGTGGGCTAGACGTCGGCAACGGGGATGCGGCTGCCGATAAAGAGAGGGAGTGGCGGATCCGGAAAGAGGTCGGGGTAGGTGCAGTCGATCTGGCGCTGGGGCGGCGTCGAAGGGGGACGGCACGGCCGTCGGAGGAGCTTCGGTACTGACGTCGTGGTTGGCGGTCGTCGTCTCGCACGGCCACGCCACAGGATTCACTGGGGCTGCTCAGAGGAGGAGGACGGGGACGAGCGCTGAAGGGGGCTCGACTGCGAACGGAGATCGTTCCAGATCTGGAATTCGAGGATGGCTTGACACCGTGTGGAGGAGGCTTCTGGACCGCTGGTGGTCCGGGGGTGTGGCGCTCGCCAGGGACGGCTGCGTGCCGTGGCGACGCTAAGGAGAAGAGGCTCTGGTGATAGGGAAGTGGCCACACAGCTTGGTTCGAGCTAGGCTACGTGCCACGGCGGCAACTGCAGTGCCAACATCGGGCTGGTGCACCGTTGACATGATCTGCCATTGACTGGCGTGGCCGAACGGCGGAGATGAGGTAAGTGGTATTTGTTTTGGCGATGATTGTTTGTTGTCGTGGTGGTGGTGGGAATGTATAGACGGTGGTGAACGGTTGGGCACCGACGAGGTTGAAGATTCTGGTGTCTAGTCTAATGGGGTGGCTAGTGGTTGTTTGTGGTGGTGAGGCTCCTGTGTGACGGTGGTTTGGTTGTAATGGTGGTAGTGAACTTCATCGTTTGTGAGATTTGGCCGTGGTGGTAGTAGATTGGTGGATCCGGGAAGGTCGGGGTTTGGAGGCCGTGTCTGGCATGTCGGACACGGTAGGGATGATTGTATAAATTTCTGGAATAAGAGTGCGGACACAGACACGATGCACAAACTTGGTTGTGGAATTCTTGTGATGGAATGCTGTGGAGAAAATAGTGGCAACTCCCCTATATATAGGGTGGAGGACTCCTATTAAGATAAGGAGTAGGATAGTTTAAATACCCCTCTAGATAATGCGTAATTTAATTCAAATTAATTTAAACATAGTTTACATCAAGATTCAGAGCTACTAAGCTAAATCTTATATTTAATTCAAAACTTATTTTGAAAACATTCGGTACAATCGATTTAATGCCATTTATCAAAATTTATCCAATATTAAATCAAACGAGATTTAAAAATATCTTTTTCATAATTACTAAAATATGGTAAAAATAAATTTCAAAAATTATGATATTTACTTAAATATTAAATCATAAAATAGCTTTTATAAATAACAAAATATATTAATAAAAAATTTTCAAATTTCACAAAATATTTAGAATATATTTTATATAAAATAAAATTTCTAAACTACTACTTATTTTTAAAAGACGAATAAAATAAAAATATTTATCACATTTGTTTGAACATGTACTTTTTCTATAAAATAAAATTTATAACAAAATATTTTTCTAAAATATGTACCTCGACACATATTCACACTCGTCGAGCAAATACGAAACGTAAATCTCGCACGCTACGCAAATACAACAATGCGAACTCGTATGCGACGTGCAGATGCAAAGTACAAAATAAATACAAAAATATTTTAAAAAAATTATAGTAGAAATTTTGGGGGGTTTACATCCTACCCAACTTAAAAGAATTTTGTCCTCGAAATTTAGGAGTAATTAGGGTAGGTAGGGTGAAGGGGATGGAAAAAGTTTATTTGAATAGATTTACGAGATCTTCTTGGGACGAGAATGCAAACAAAATATTCGCCGAGGAGGCGAGCGACATTCCAATGGCAATATGTCATTTGATCGACTAGAACAAAAAATTTTGATGGTTTTAATGTAGATTACAATCATGTATATGACAACCAATCAATGACTAAGCTCGATCAACCCTAACATTAACCTTATAAAAGGGCAACCACATAAGTAGGTAATAAACTCCTTAATCCTTTGATATCATCAATATTCATGTAATCTCTCTTATCATAAAATCGTTATTTCCAAAAATTACTTTCGTTCCACGTCCCCTTAAAAATTTAACAAATATGATTATAATTGTACTCTAACTTCCTCTATCTCGTTATAGAATTTCAAATATTCTGAAATTTTGAATTCCAATATCTCCATTATACTAGCTCGCTTATATATATATATATATATATATATATATATATATATATATATATATATATATATATATATATATATATATATATATATATATATATATATATCTTCTCAAGTTAAAATTTTCTCTAAAATTAAAATTTCAAAACCTTCAACCAATTTGGCCCAAGTACAAGTTAAAATCTTCTTACTACAAACTTGTACTTATTTATCATATATCGAAAAGTACCGAAATAAGAGTCCATCTCCAATGTTCGATAATCTTGGAAGCTAATTTGTTAATCAAAAGTGTACCTTCATCACCCAATCTTTCGTCATCATAAATGTAAGCCTTCAAACATTTATTTATTGATGTCTTTCTCAAAATTTGAATGCAACCAGCTATAATCCATGATGGTAGTATGGAACTCGTCTTAGCTTCATATTCATAATCCTCCTAGAAAAATTTCTATATCCTCAATAAATTTCCAAAGTCTAGTCAATTCTCTTACCATGGATTTTGTACTCCTATTTTATTGTGAAATTATTCATGAGCATCACGATTGTTTAAGAAATATCGAACACTTTATAAATAGAAAATACACTATTAGGGCTGTAAAACGATTCAAACCGTTCGTATTCAACTCGTGTTCGGCTCGGTCCAAGCTCGGCTTAAACTCGTTCGTAGACTAATCGATACCGAGTTCGACCATAGGTTGTTCGACTCGATCTATTCGCAAACAGGCTCGAGCTCGGCTCAGTTTCTCATATTATGACCTTTTTTAAATGTTATGCTTTTTTAATAGATAGAAATACATTTTGTCTTAAAAAAAAATCTCATTTTTTTGTTCTTTATAGGATGGTAAATTTATGATATAAAGAGCATAAGTAATTCAATAAAAAAGTCTTTAAAACTTGAGAGAAACAGTGTGATAGTGTATACAACATGTCCTATAAATACTCACTACTAGGGCTATAAAATAATTCAAATCGTTCGCATCTGGCTCGTGTTCGGCTCGGTCCAAACTCGGCTCGAATCAAACTCGTTCGATAGTTAACTCAAACCAAGCTTGAACACTCTTTGTTCGAGCTCGTTCGTTCGATTTTCAGTCCTATACACTATCCTTTGAACATCTCATCTCGTCAAAAGATAATATCACCACCAAATTTTCTAATCATACAATTATTTCATTTAACTATAACACCAATCTCCTCTATGGGCCTTCTAATTAAATTCTCGTTCTTAACCGAAGAGTGTCATAATAAGTTTTCCATCTTCACACATAAGAAACAAGGTTTGCATGAATAACAGAGTAGTGAAAATAAGATCCTTGGAGAGAAAAAACAATCGGAAGGAGAGTGTAGTTAGTGTAGCTCCCCTTCCCGGAAATTTTAAAATATTTTATTTTATTTAAATAGTGATTTAGATTATTATAAATAATTATTTAGTTAATTATTACGGTAGATGACTTTAGCCATGATGGAGTTTTGAAGTACCAGACGACTAGGAATCATGGCACGGATAGTGTAGTGACGTGCCTTGACTAGTGTATTAGTCATGCCAAGGAAGACCGAGCCATAGGGAAGTCCTAACTAGGAAAATCAGGCCAAGTTGTGACATAAAAATTATAAATAGTTTAATTATTTATTATTAGTATTATTTGATGTATAAGTGACCCGGTCGTACCAAACTAGTCAAACTAGACCCGAACCGAGCCCAAGCCCATGTAGTCATACGGCACATCCCAGGACATTCATATTGAGGAATTTGGTATGAGGGTGTTGTATTTCATTTTAATGATTTAACGAATATTTTTCTAGCATTCGAAATAAGATATTATAGTTATTCTTATTTAATTAATATTCAATGATATTGGTATAAAATGAGTCTTTGCGCATTTTTGGATTTTTATACTGCATATAATGGTATATATATACACCATTATTATTTTATTGAATTTCGTTATTATTCTCATTATTATTATTATTTTTACTGTTAGCATCATTATTATTTTATCATCAAGGTTATTATTATATAATGTTATTATTATTATTATTGGTGATATTATTTTTGTCTAATAAATGTTATATATATATATATATATATATATATATATATATATATATATATATATATATTCGTAGTTATATAAATAAGTCTATAATAGAACATATTGGGTTTTTAGTTAGACTTTATAGATATTGTATAAGTAAATATATGAATATAGAGATACATATATATAGATATGTATTGTTATAAGGAAATATATAGGAATATATAAACAAATATTATATATTATAGGAATATATAAATAAATATGTATATGTGTGTATATATATTTTGTGTAAGAATTTATATATGTGGGTGTATTTGTATGTATATATATAAATAAATTATATAGGTGAAATGGTATGAATATATATATACATTATATAAATTTATGTGTAGTGTTTATGTATATAGAATATATATATGTATATACTAGTAAGCTAATAGAATAAAAAGAATATTAGCAAACCGAGCTTGCAAAGCCCAGCAAGCAGCCTCAGCCGAACAATTCTCTTCCCAGCCATTTAAACCCCATTAGCTATCGGCCTATCCTCCCAGCCCGGCCCGACAAGCCCAGCAACTAACTCACCAAACCGAACAGAAGGGGTTTAGATATATACTGTTATATATAGGTATCGGTAGAGAAAACGAACGAAAACAAACGAAAACCCTAACCAAATCGCGCGCCACCCGACCTCCACCCCCGGGCAAAGCCCTACGCGCGCGCGCGCCGCCGCGAGGCGCCGTCGGCGGCCAGGACCAACGCGCGCGCGCACGGAGCAAGTACTGCACAGCAGAAAAAAAGGGTGGACGGTCAACTTCATGTCGAGGTTGCGTCGTCCACGCTCGTCCTTTTGACAAGCCGTTTCTTCAGGTATGTACCCAATATAACCGTCTTTGGATTCTTTCAATTAGATTTAATTGTAGTACTTTAGGTTGCCCAAGAAATAGTCGCAAAGTCGACGAAAAACAGTCCTAAAACAGGACGTAAAACCGACCCAACCCCCTGATTTGGAAGGAGGATTCCAGCCAATCCATCGATCGATTGGAAAATCCAATTGAACAAACTTATAGCCAACCTATAGGAGATGAGGATCCTTCTTGTAGATTTATTTTTCACCTAATATATGGAGAAATATTCGATTCCAAAATCCTAGAAAAACCTGTTTTAAAAAACTAGAAATTGTTCCACGCGACGTGCGTCCCGCCAAACCAAGCGACGTGATCGCGAACCGAAGGCATCAAAAGCTGCGTAACGGCTTCGTGGTCGTGTGGGCTTTGGCAGAATTCAAATTGGTCGCGTGTACGCGACGAATTTGATGCGTATCCGTCAAAATTTACCGTATCGTGCACTTTGCAAATCTCTTAATTACTTTGTGCACGCTCGTCAGATCGATACGAAACTTACGCCAACAGAACCGTATTGTTTTTCTGGTCTTGTATGCCAAGTTTGGTCCAATTCTGAGACCGTTGATAAAATCACCATTTTGCGGGCCCCACGGTCCTCCTCAACGGGCGATTTTGTGCACGGCCCACCGGAATCTAACTCTGGACATACGGTTAGGTTCGTATCAAAAAACCGGATCCGTAGACATGTAGTTTGATGACTTTAGAGACCATTCACTCTGGCACACTCTTCGGTGCAAAGCGGGTCCAACGGCGGACATCGTTTTTGCCCGAAATTATCGTTTTGCTCCTGTGTCCAGAATTGGACTTAAGGACAGGCAATCCTAGCTAAATTGACTATTCTGAGAATGTTAGTACTGTTTATTTCAGCATCCGGAGACTTCTACATGTGTTGACTGATTGTGGCTCATTGAGTGGTATGGTATTATTGGTTTCTCCAGCTAAGGACCTCAGGCAAGTGCACTTTCTGATTGCTTTCCGATTCATAGTAGTCTTTTTATTTCATGTCTATACATATATCTTGATGCTTGTTGACACGCTCGTCACACGGAGTAGTCGGGAGGGGAAATATCTTAGTAGACATGTGGACTACCCAGAAATATCCCCAAAATGTCTATTCTTGAACGATAGCAGCTGCACACGACACGTGCAGTGAGCCGGATTTACCCCCTAGCCATTCACATATCGAAACAGATATTTCACACCACCTAGATAGATGTCTTTTATTAGTTTTTCCTTGTTTACTTCTCTATCGTGCTATGTCATCAGTTTTCTTACTAGCTTTCATATTCCATATGCTATTTTCATGTCTTGTTAATTCTATTATGTTTTGCATTGTCGTCGGTTTGTGTACTTGTTCCATTCCTGACTGGAAACCAACATTTTTCAGGTTTAGCCGCGATCATTGTTAGCATTGGGAAGGCTTGGGTATGCTGAAGACGACCTAGAAATAGAAAGCAATTGTATCAACTTCTTTAATTGTAAAATCTTGTATTTTCTTTAATTGTAAATGTTGTAACAATTTAAAAATGTGAATGAGCAGCAATTATGATTTTGAGCATTTATTTCTTGCGGGCTTGACAGCGCTCTACCGCCGACTCTGCGGCGTAGGCTGGCTTGGACACGTCTCATATCCGAAAAAGCGGGTGCGGGTCGTGACAGTTAGGTTCAGCGGTCATGATAAGGGTTTGGATAATAAATACAGATTATTGCACGAAAGTAAACATAAAAATGCATGGGTCTAAGCAAATTAAGATAAGGCACGAAAATAAAAGACACGGGTAGCAATCAACATAAAGCACAAGCTAAGCATTTAAGGAATTAGGTGGACCATAATTATTTATTGGGTCGAAGAACATGAGTCGAGGTTGAGTCCTTGTCTATAGTTGGAAAGCATATCGGTGTCATGGTAAAGGTGTAATGTAGCCCTTTTGTTTTGAAAGTCGTAGGATAAAAATAGAGTACAAGGGGACGTATTTTAGTGAGACATGATATACCTACATGAAGGTGGGCTCGTCTAGGTCTTGCCTATGGAATTTGTTGGATAGAAAAGTCTAGTGTTGTGCTCCAAATATCCAAGTCACGGTAAAGGACACAAAAGAATTTAAAATAGAGAGTGGGAGTTCATGAGATAATAATTATCGCACAAAATAAATGACCAAGTTAAAGCATGAAATAAAGATAATTCAGATTCTAGTAGATCAAGGTAAAATAAGTTAGGAATACAGTTTCTAGAGATATGATAGCCACTTGATGGGGTATGATCAAGGAGCAATCTAATTATTTCTCAAGTTTCAAATGGTTAGAAAGTCGCGATAAAATCTAGATTTGAGGAAATATTGAGTGAGTCAAGATTGAAATATAACCACATTATTTGGTAGATGACCAACTACACTTGAGTATGTATAACTATCATGGTCATGAGTGATATGGCAATTAGTGTGGACTACTTTATCTATCTTGGTTGCCTATCCATATTTGAATCTATAATTTGACTTCTTCAAAATTTTGCAATATAATCATCCAATTAATCAAATAAAATATCTTTCTAAGCTGCCAATCATACTCATAACTTAAAATTTAAATTTCTTTGATCAACCTCAAGATAACCTTTATCATAACAAAAAAAGTTTTCCAAACATGTATCATAAACTAACCTTTCCACCTTATCTAGTCACATCAAAATCATAACTTAAGATTTTCAAAATTTCAAATAAATCTCGAATAAACCTTTATTGTGTCACAAATCCAATCTATATATTTTTCTTCTTCTATCATTAATCCAAATCTTAACTCAATATTTAAATAAGTTTTTAACAATCGTAATTCATACAAGAGTTTAAAATAGATCCTCAATTTGATTTTATATCCTTCAAATTATTTTTAACCAAAATTCTTAATATCCTTACTTCAAAATTTACGAACTTATTAATTGGGAACCATACAACCCAATTTAAAACCAAGCTTTATCAATCGCCCTCATAAACCTTACAGCAGCATTTAAATTTAAAATTTTTTTTCAACTAACTTTATATCTCTTCAAGGATGTATAGCTATAATCAAATGAATCATAAAAATTTCTCAAAGACATTCAAAATCAAAACTCAAAAATCCAATCAACTTCCTTTCTCAATTGTATATAGATCCCACTATCCTTTTGTAGATCCAAATAAAGTTCTAAAATCCTTCGAAGTTATTAATGTTGCTACTACCCAACTTGAAATTAAGTTCATACTTCTAGAAAAATATCTTTATAACTCGAATAGGATCTCAATGCATACTAGTTGTCAATGTAATCCTACTAGCCATTGGGTTGACCTATGAGCTTATACTAGTGTAGTCATCTTCCTATCAAGTATGGAAATAAGGATTACGGTAGGAAGAGCTCAAGTAAGATATATATAGATCAGTGGAGTTGAACAAGTGATTCGAAAAAATTTAGTCAAGGAAGAGGGTCAAGCAGGTGGATGAGAATCTAGACTCTAATCCTATATTGCAGGTTCACATCGGTACAGTCGTGTAACCAAAGTGATAACTTGACCTGCATGGGCCACCACAAAAACATGTAACACCTAGTCCCAAAATAGAAGGACTAGAAACGTATCATGCCAGCTGTATACGTACGAGTAAATGAAAGGCTCGTATGTATACATAAGCTGTAAAATATAGTAAACCATGATCAAACTAAATCTCATCCACAATATGAAGGTTTAATGATATAATCAACTAGTTATTTTGTACAAACGTTGGGCGAAGACATATCCACTACCAAAAATTTAAAATAAGAAATATACAAGAAAGAATTTGTTAAGTGAAGCAAGCACAGTCCGAGAGCAATCGTCACGAAGGAAGGAACGGCTTTAGCTAGAGCACCTGTAAGAAAACACGAAACACACACATGGAGAAATCACCAGGTCCTCAGAGAGACGTAACAAGACACATAATATCATGCCAATAAACTGAATAATAAAAGCTCAACAGAAAAGTGTGCATGAGTAAAGGTTCCTAACCATTCTATGTGGAATGCACTTTAGAGGACAACGTTCTATGCAGGGGCTGTAACGGATTCACGCAAGCAAGTAATAAAGAGTGGCCAACAAGTAGCGCTCATCCGAGACACTATCGACCGGGTAACACGTAGCGCTCATCCGAGACACTATCTCCCAAATGTGTGTAAAAATAAATGTAGCCCCTACGCTAGTAGCTGTCCCCTCCCCCCAATGATACTATGCATGTGTCGTAACCATGACACACAAACACGTGTCATTTCCACCACACTGTTTAATCCTTAATAACTGCCAAGTCTTCTACACAAATCTATTAGCAGTTATATCCTAACGCACGGCCTGCACGCATCGATGTACGGTCGATACGCAAGTCCGAAGCTATATGCGACTCACAACTCACACACAACTCGTGGCACATCGTGATAGTTTTATGAGATGCTCTAATCATAGGGTAGTCCCTTAACTCTAGGCCAGTTACATAAAATATAGTAATTTACATTTACATATAGTTTTGAAAGAATAAGTTTATATTTGCTAAAAATAAGAAAAAAAATATACATGATATTGAGCAAGAAATTAAACAATAAAGGTAAGGTGTCTTGCTTGGTGTGGCGCCTGGTGTGGTGCGATCATCTGCCATGTCCCAGTTTGTCTAACAGCCATGATTGATATATAGAGGTCCGAAATCGTGAGAAAATAGTTAAGCACGATTAGTCATGGTCAATGGGAATAATTGAGAAAATTTTGTGGAGATAGATTCATGTACTAGTTTAGAAAATAGTTTCATAATAACATTACGTAAATACTGGAAAAATAGATCGTATTCGTAACAATATGTTTTTTTAAAATATTTGAAGAATCAAAATCATTTATAGGCAAAATCCTAATTTTTGCAAAAATTGTTTTTATATAGAAACTATTATTTCGTATACGAAAATTTTAAGTAATTATTCGAAAATAAGTTGTTTAGGCCAAAACTATAACTTGTCAAATATACGCACATATAGCTCGAGAAGAATATTTTAGTGCTTTTTAAAAAAAAATTAACTTTTGAAATTAGCTAGATAATAATTGTATGCTTTCTAAAATAATAATGCAAATAATAATATTAATAAAACAACAATTAATTATAATGATACAAATAGTTTTGATAGAATAATAATAATAATAATAATAATAATATATCAAATTTTTGTAAACTATACTTCATTAATCCAAAATATTTAATATAGTAAAAAAAAATTCTCTTTTCTGGCCCATGGAGGCCCGGCCTAACCCAGCAGCTAGTGCTGCTCATCTTCCATTAAATTCAGGACCTTTGAGTGAGAGAGAGGAACAAAAGAAAGTTGGTGGAGAGAGAGGTGGGCGGACTTACAGTGGGGAGCTGCGCCAGTGGTCAGTGGCTCGTGGCGGCGGATCCGAGTCGGAGAGGTACGGCGGTCCCGAGACGGCGCGACGAGGGTCTACGGGAAACGCGCCAACGACGACCGCGGCTCGCCGGGGCTGGGCGCTCGGTGGAGGCGCCCGGCTGTGAACGGCTTGGCGGGGAGGAGCCTGAGAGAGGGGATTCATCGCGGGTTCTCAGCAGAGGTGGTGCGCGGAGGCCGGCCATCGCAGAGCTCGTCGCTCCGGTGGCGTAGATCGGAAGTGGAGGTGTGTGCGCTAGACGTCGGTAACGGGGACGCGGCTGCCGACAAGGAGAGGGAGTAGCGGTTCCGGGAAGAGGCCGGGGTGGGTGCAGTCGACCTGGCGCTGGGGCTGCGTCGAAGGGGGACGGCGCAGCCGTTGGAGGAGCTTCGGTGCTGACGTCATGGTTGGCGGTCGTCGCCTCGCACGTCCACGACAATGGCTTTGGTCTCATTAAATAATTATATTGGTTATTATGGCAAATAAAGTATTTTGGTTATATGACAAAAATAGTAAACTTTCGGCTTATTAAGAAAATATAGAAAAATAAGTTTAAAATGTTTTACTAGCAAAAATAATTAGTTTTATAAATAAAAGATTATAATTTCTCTTAATTATAAAAATGTTTATTATAGAATTATTTTTGGATTAGAAAGCGTCTTTATTAATAATAATCGGAAAATAATTTCTAATTAACTAAAAATATTAGTTTTGGAGAAAAATCATAATTTGATAAAATACTATTTTTGTTAAGGCAGTTAAAATAATTATTTCCTTATTTTGGTAATAATAGTCAAAAATGGTTCTTTAGTAAGAAATTATATTTTTGCGTATTTTGATAATTACATAAAATACTAATTTCTATAATACGATTAAATAGCTATTTTCTTATCCTTAATTATTACGGTAAAAATGTTCTTTTTACTAAAATGATTATTTTGTCACTTAGTATTAGTTTATATAACCTACTCTTAAAATATAAATATTTTCTACGTTATTAAATAAATTATATTGTTTCAAATCGACCAGACTTAGCTCTTAATTAAATAGTTAGCGTTGCCCTTAAGGATTAGAGTGTAGTTATTCTATCTGCTAAATCTGGTGTTACGATTATGTAGGTTCGGATCCCTAAACCCTAGCTGTCACTCCCCGTTCCCGAAATGCGTATTTTTATACGTATACCGCTTGTCCGAATTTATTTAGTATCTGTCATGCATTTATTTTATATTTAATTCTTTTAATTTCATGCTAATTATTTTTTTGTATTTTATTTTCTGCTTTTTTTTTGCTCTTGGTTCATTTCGGTTCATGGTAAACCAACTTGGTTCGGTTTGGTTCAACATGGAAAGGAATGGATGGCTTGGATTTGGTGGAGAGAATGAATGGTGGAGATCTACTTGACCTTGATATAAAACTTCTTCTTTCATTCTCTCTCTTCATTCATTCACATTTACTCCTCCACCAAACCCTAACCCACCTGTGAGAGGCAAGTACATCTTGCACACCATGAGGGATTTCATGCATCCCCATTTATTTTTAGTCTATGTTGTTCATCTTCTCATCCTCTACAAGTTTAGGTCTTGAAGTTCTTGATTTTCATGGATGGTTGGGTGTAGATCTAAGTTTTAAGTTTTGGTTTTCATATGGATTTTATGGTTTTGATCTATCAAACTTTGTTGTTTTCAAAAATAAGTGGTTCCATGTTGTAGAGAATTTAATTCTGCTAAAGTTTGGCTTTTGAAAAGTTAGATTCCGATTTATTTTGAGGAAGTTATGGCCAAAACAATTTTGGTCAAACTACTATGTTCATCTGCAGCATGAGGCCGCATGTCGCAGTAGAGCCGCATAGATGTCGCGGTTGGGCCGCATGAGGCGCATGTCGCAGTAGAGCCGCATAGATGTCGCGGTTGGGCCGCATGAGGCACATATCGCAGTAGAGCCGCATAGATGTCGCGGTTGGGCCGCATGAGGCCGCATGTCGCAGTAAAGTCGCATAGATGTCGCGGTTGGGCCGCATGAGGCCGCATGTCGCAGTAGAGCCGCATAGATGTCACGGTTGGGCCGCATGAGGCCGCATGTCGCAGTTGAGCCGCATAGATGTCGCAGTTGGGCCGCATAGGCCGCATGTCACAGTTGGTCCGCATGCATGTCGCAGAATAGGCCGTATAATGCCTATTTTGGTTGTTTTCGACTGTTATATGTCCTATTTTGACTGAATTATGGCTAGAATTTCTTTCAACTCCCAACATGAAAGTTTTAGATCTTTTTCTTGGTTTCAAGAATGTGTTACCAACTATTTTATGCTAGTTATAGGCTCGACCATGCTTAATACTAATTTAACTTTTATGCCTTGTCACGAATTGACCCCGACTGTTACTTTGACTAATAATTGATCATGTGTTCCTAGTTGGAACTAAGAGACTGGCTAGTCATCTTATTGAATTAAATGAATGAGACACGTTCATATTAATTATGAACTATTGTAATCGACTGGCTGATCCCGAATATTGACATACAGGCACATGCAGGCTTCAATTTATTTATTTATTTATTTATTTATTTATTTATTTATTTATTTTACAAAATAGCATGTGTACTTTATGGTCAAGGCATGATTACTCCGTGGTTAGTTCTGATTGTTGTATTACGCTATGTAAGACCTGCAACCTAACCGCACTGGTATCGTTGTAGAGTTGTGCATATCGTACCCCATACGAAAGTACTCATTTGAATGACCATGACCCACGGCATGGGATTTTACTTAACGTAGAGACTATTAAGTTAAATAAAATAATGATTGCATGGAGAGAATAGATTCCCGAGTTCTTACATGGCAGCCCTCTTGGGACTAGCAGTGCCCGACAGGCCGGCTGGACCCCACAGATACTGCAAATCTGTCACACGGGCGGGGAGCGGTATCTGGTTATATTATCTATTGTATATTGTATATTGATGACGGACGTCCTGCTGGGACTCGTCTAATTCATGATTGGCGCAATTGATTGACTGGGTAAACTAGCCTTGCTTGCACATAGTAAGAACTGAGGAATCTCTATTGCATAATTCTAGGATAACTTAGAACTCACAGTAGCAAGCCGTAGTAGTTGAATGGCCGTTTAAATTAACTTGTTTGTGTACTGTATGTCCTCTGTTGCCTAACTGAGATGATCAGAATGTCAGGACATGACGTGCCAACTTCTGTCCTTGTTTGGTTGGGAGGTTGGTTCGAAGTGTCGTGATACTATGTGAATCCCAGTAGAAAGCAGAGATCTATTTATCATATTTTCTTATTACTGGTTTTAATCCCTCATATCGTGCTTCCTTGCGGTACTTGCTGTTAGAGGTCTAACCTCTCTGGTTTTGCATGGCCAGATTTAGAGCCGGTCCCCGAGGATCCAGCTTACTTCTACCTCCACGATGGTCAACACTAGAGGGATGATCGCAGGAGGGCTCGAGTGGATTTTCTTACTTCCTCGCTCGTTTTGTTAAATACTTTATACTTTGCCGTTTGGCACCGACATGTTAGTCGGATTGTCTTGTACCTACTTTTGCATAATTGTAACTAAGTCAGGCTGCAGCTGATAACAATTGTGTATACTGACTACATCATCTGGCTGTATTTTGTAAAGCCAGATATCAAGAACATTTTGACTGAGCGTTTGGGACGTCTTACTGCTTTATCTTACATGTTCTCTATTTCTTTTTCTTGTTTGAATGATTGAGACAATAGATGGAAAGTGACCATAGTGAGACTTTTATGTAGTATGCACCCCCTCGTCTTTTAGACAGTATTGATCGTATTATACGGTATTCATCTACCCGTAATACGTAGCTGGCTGAGTCATTCCTCCGCTCTCCAGTATTCTGGTTCTGGGACGTGACAAGGTTTTAGTGGTGGCCCATGCAGGTCTGGTTTCAGACTTGTGGGGTGTTTTAATTTATAGGATGTCTCAATCACACATGTTTCCCCTTGATCTCATGATTCGTTACTCTCGACTCTAGCTTGACATTCCGGTATCCTTTGACTTCATTGATCTTTCCAGTCCGATCGTTTGATTGTTCTCTTGTCCCTTTTCTTAGGGGCACCTCGTCCGTATCTGTCAGGACTAGGCAACAACAACAAGGGTAACACGGACATCCTGACCATGTTGGTCAGCAACAAGGGCCGGTACTAACTCAAGAGACCATCCAAGAAGAAGTAATAGTGGAAGCAACAGCTAGATCGCAGTATCCGGATGTTCCACCACCACCAACAGTTCCACCTACCCCTGTGGAAGTAGACACACCAGCCCTTCTGGAGATCATGAGAGGAATAATGGCTACTCAGCAACATCAGATGTTAGCCCAGCAGCGCATGCACGCTCAGTTGCAGGAGCAGAACGTACTACTCAACCAAGGGTTGCAGACGGCATTGAAAAGAGGGGCGAGGCCAGATTCAGGAGCATCAGCCAGGTTTTGCAAGTACAATCCCCGTCGTTTCGAGGGCACGGAAGATGCCATCTCAGCAGATGCATGGCTTAAGGATATTGAGCTATTCTGACAGCAGCTAAGGTACCGGCGGAAGAACGTGTGGATCAAGTGAAGTTGTTACTTCAGGATCTCGTACGTGATTGGTGGGAATCAGAGGAAGTAGGTATCAGACGTCCTGTTGCTTGGGACGATTTCACAGCAAGATTCAAGACGAAGTACTATGGAGTTGTGGCCCAGTTTGAGCTACAATAGAAGTTTATCAACCTCAAGCAGGCCGACAAGATGGTAGATGCTTACGCAGCGGAGTTCTGCAGATTGAGTAGGTTCGCCCCAGAGATGGTAGCAACGGAGAGCCAGAGGGCTATGAGGTTCCAGCAAGGGTTTCATCTTGAGCTCTTACAATTGATAGAAGGGCACAACTACCAGACTTTTGATGAAGTATTGACGGCAACCCGAAGGCATGAGATCACCGTTCAGAGGATCACGGCAAGGACTGGAGGTCAGAAGAGATCCCACAGTCAGATTGAAGGAGGAGGGGGAGCAGCTCCCCGAACAACAGCACCATCCCTTGGCATTCGCATCCACGATGTGGCAATACGAGGGCCAGCACCACCATCCAGGCAGCAATAACAGCAACAGAGGAAGAACCAGCAACCCCCGGCAGGCTGCACTTATTGTGGGAAGATAGGACACACTAGAGATATGTGTCGGGCATTGAACGGACTGTGTTTGATATGTGAAAATCCAGATCATCGGGTTACCATATGTCCCATGAATTCAAGGTCAGGAGGACCAGTGCAGCAGTTTCCTGCTCTGCCAGCACCAGGGGCAGGACAGTATCGAGGACCCGTAGTAGCAGTGAGACCATTGGCCCAGCGTCCGTTAATGCCGCAAGCTCAGATGTTTCGGCAGCAGGGATCGCCGATGCAGCAACACCAGCATAGACCACCCCAGCATCATCAAGGAAGGGGCCAGCAGCAGCACCAGGCTAGGCCGCAGCATGGGAACCAACAAGGAGGTCGAGGGCAGGCATTCACTCTGTCCTTGGAAGAGGCATTAGCATCGAGAGATGTTGTGGCAGGTAACATTCTCGTCGCCTCATATCCCGCAGTAGCATTGTTTGATTCGGAAGCATCACACTCATTTATATCTGCACAATTTACAATACGACTAGGAATGGAGTTCGAGGCATTGCCAGGGAGGTTGAATATACTCACTGGTAATGGGCTCGTAGGAGTTAGTAGAGTTATTCTAGCGTGTAGCGTTATAGTTTGCGGGCATTCCTTACTCGCCCGGTTGATAGAATTTTCTGTTGAAAATTTTGACATTATCTTAGGCATGTACTGGCTGAAAGACAGTCATGCGACAATAGATTGTCGTAGAGGGAGTGTATCTTTTGATATTCCAGGCATAAAGAGGTTCACCTTATTCAGATCAGTGGCAACTCAACAAGAGCAGGGAGTAGTGACGACAATGGAAGAAGTTCAAGTTCCGAAGGTAGTTGAAGAGTTTCTGAATGTATTTCCTGAAGAACTTCCAGGTCTACCACCGGTTAGGGATATTGAGTTCAGTATAGAATTGGCACCTGGAACTAAACCGATATCAGATCGAGTTTACAGAATGGCGGATTCAGAGCAGGCCAAGGTATGTCAGCACATAGAGGAACTGAAGGAGAAGAAGTTCATCCAAGCTAGCATATTGCCATGGGCAGCACCAGTGGTACTTGTAGGAAAGAAGGATGGATCATCCAGATTGTGCATTGATTACAGGAAGCTTAACGCGGCAACAGTAAAGAACAAGTATCCACTACCAAGGATCGACGACTTATTTGATCAGTTGAGCAGGGCTAGAGTTTTCTCTAAGATAGATCTTCGTTCAGGGTACCATCAGGTGAGGGTTCGGAAGGAGGATATTCCCAAGACAGCATTCAGGTCGAAGTATGGGCATTATGAATTCTTGGTAATGCCGTTTGGTTTGACCAATGCTCCAGCAATATTTATGGACTTGATGAACCGCATCTTTATGTCGTACTTAGATCAGTTTGTCGTGGTGTTTCTCGACGACATTCTTGTATACTCTACTAGTGAAGAGGAGCATAAAGACCACCTCAAAAAAGTGTTACAGGTTTTGAGAGAGAACCAGTTGTATGCCAAGCTCAGCAAGTACGAGTTCTGGACGGATCACATTTCATTTTTGGGTCATATCATATCAGGAGCTGGAGTAGTAGTAGATCCCAAGAAGGTAGAAGCAGTAGAGAGCTGGCCAGTACCCAAGACCGTAGCTGATGTACAAAGTTTCTTGGGATTGGCAGGATATTACAGGAGATTCGTATCGGATTTTGCAAGACTTTTAGCACCAATGACCCGCTTGACATGGAAGGATGTGCCATTCGTCTGGTCGGCAGAGTGCCAGGCATCATTTGACACCTTGAAGCAGAAGTTGATATCAGCGCCTATTCTTACATTGCCAGTTGGATCCGGAGGTTTTACAGTATATTGTGATACTTCAGGTAAAGGACTTGGATGTGTCCTTATGCAGCATGGGAAGGTGATAGCGTATGCATCTAGACAGCTTCGGGACCACGAGAAGAATTACCCAACTCATGACTTGGAGTTGGCGGCAGTAGTATTTTCTTTGAAGCTATGGAGGCATTACTTATATGGTGATCGAGTGGATATGTACACGGACCATAAAAGTCTGAAGTACATCTTTACTCAGAAGGAGCTGAACATGAGACAGAGAAGATGGTTGGAGTTGATCAAGGATTATGACGTGGAGCTTCAGTATCATCCAGGCAAGGCTAATGTGGTAGCAGACGCTCTTAGCAGGAGAGGCGGCGCATTTATGTTGACAACACAGAAGCACATTTTAGAAGACCTTCAGGAGATGGGCATCGAGGTTATACTTCCTAGTGATGTAGGAATTCTGGCGAGTCTACGAGTTCAATCCGACTTGGTAGACAGGATCAAGGCAGCTCAGGCACAGGACCCAAGGATTCAGAAGCTTAGGGCAGAATGTGAGTCAGGACTCAGGAAGGAGATGCAAATTCATGAAGATGGTACCCTTAGGTTTGGATCACGTCTATGTGTGCCTAGTAGAGATATCAGACAGGAGGTTATGACAGAAGCTCACAGTTCTCAGTATTCTATACACCCTGGAGGGACCAAAATGTACCAAGATATCAAGCAGCACTTCTGGTGGAACGGGATAAAGAGGGAGATAGCTAGATTCGTTTCCCGTTGCTTGGTATGTCAGCAAGTGAAGGCAGAACAGCAGAGGCCAGCTGGGTTATTGCAACCGCTTCCTATCCCGGAATGGAAGTGGAAACACATCACAATGGACTTTGTGACCGGTTTACCGAGATCACCAAGTGGTAAAGATGCTATATGGGTGATAGTGGACCGACTTACAAAGGTAGCACACTTTCTTCCTTTCAGAGTAGGGCAATCTACAGAAAAGTTGGCAGAGTTGTATATGCAATAGATAGTCAGGCAGCATGGAGTCCCTGTCAGTATTGTGTCCGACAGAGATACCCGTTTTATATCACATTTCTGGAAGAGCTTACATCATAGTCTGGGCACCAAGTTAAGATTTAGCACGGCTTACCATCCACAGACGGACGAGCAATCAGAAAGAACAATTCAGACTTTAGAAGATATGTTGCGAGCTTGCACCCTAGATTTTGGAGGATCTTGGGAGAGCCACCTGCACTTAGTTGAGTTTTCATACAACAACAGTTATCAAGCCAGTATCCAGATGGCGCCATTCGAAGCTCTATATGGTAAGAAGTGTAGATCGCCACTAGCATGGGATGATATCGGGGAGAGGAAGATGTTAGGCCCGGAAATGATTGTTCAGACAGTTGAATTGGTCAAAGGAATTAGAGAGCGACTTCGAGTTGCACAGGACCGATATCGTCATTGGGTGGACCAACATCGTAGACCGCTAGAGTTTTCTGTTGGGGACCACGTGTTCTTGCGAATCTCACCTACCCGTGGGGTCATTAGATTTGACGTTCGCGGGAAGTTGAGTCCGCGATACGTAGGACCATTCGTTATCCTTGATAGGGTAGGCGATGTTGCTTATTGTTTATCCCTTCCACCTTCGTTACGAGAGGTGCATGACGTGTTTTATGTATCTCAATTGTGAAGGTATGTATCGGACCCCAGCCATATCCTTGATCATTCTGAGTTGGTTGTTGGTACCAACTTGTCTTACGAGAAGCAGCCGGTGTCCATTTTGGACCGGAGAGAGAAGATACTCAAGAACCGAACAATTAGCCTTGTCCGGGTTGCTTGGGGTCATCACTCATTAGGAGAGTCAACGTGGGAACGTGAGGATGATATCCGATCACGGTATCCACATCTGTTTGACTCACAAGGTATATTTCTTTCCGTGTACCTTGATTGCCTTAACCCCTCATGCTTGTCACCTCATAGATAGAATTACTTGATATCGTAGATTGTTAATATAGATATGTTATCTGCTAGTTAAACATTGAAGAATGATTGCTTGCTCAAGTTTCTTGTACCTAGATCAGCTCGGTTTTTTCTATCCTGCTTAGATTTGAAATTCTGAGGACGGAATTTATCTAAGGTGGGTAGAGATGTCACTCCTCGTTCCCGGAATGCGTATTTTTATACGTATACCGCTTGCCCAAATTTATTTAGTATCTGTCATGCATTTATTTTATATTTAATTCTTTTAATTTCATGCTAATTATTTTTCTGTATTTTATTTTCTGCTTTTTCTTGGCTCTTGGTTTATTTCGGTTCATGGTAAACCAACTTGGTTTGGTTTGGTTCAATATGGAAAGGAATGGATGGCTTGGATTTGGTGGAGAGAATGAATGGTGGAGATCTACTTGATCTTGATATAAAACTTCTTCTTTCATTCTCTCTCTTCATTCATTCACATTTACTCCTCCACCAAATCCTAACCCACCTGTGAGAGGCAAGTACATCTTGCACACCATGAGGGATTTCATGCATTCCTATTTATTTTTAGTCTATGTTGTTTATCTTCTCATCCTCTACAAGTTTAGGTCTTGAAGTTCTTGATTTCCATGGATGGTTGGGTGTAGATCTAAGTTTCAAGTTTTGGTTTTCATATAGATTTTATGGTTTTGATCTATCAAACTTTGTTGTTTTCAAAAATAAGTGGTTCCATGTTGTAGAGAATTTAATTCTGCTAAAGTTTGGCTTTTGAAAAGTTAGATTCCGATTTATTTTGAGGAAGTTATGGCCAAAATAATTTTGGTCAAACTTCTATGTTCATCTGCAGCATGAGGTCGCATGTCGCAGTAGAGCCGCATAGATGTCGCGGTTGGGCCGCATGATGTGCATGTCGCAGTAGAGTCGCATAGATGTCGCGGTTGGGCCGCATAAGGCACATGTCGCAGTAGAGCCGCATAGATGTCGCGGTTGGGCCGCATGAGGCACATGTCGCAGTAAAGCCGCATAGATATCGCGGTTGGGCCGCATGAGGCCGCATGTCGCAGTAGAGCCGCATAGATGTCGCGGTTGGGCCGCATGAGGCCGCATGTCGCAGTTGAGCCGCATAGATGTCGCGGTTGGGCCGCATAGGCCGCATGTCACAGTTGGTCCGAATGCATGTCGCAGAATAGGCCGCATAATGCCTATTTTGGTTGTTTCCGACTGTTATATGTACTATTTTGACTGAATTATGGCTAGAATTTCTTTCAACTCCCAACATGAAAGTTGTAGATCTTTTTCTTGGCTTCAAGAATGTGTTACCAACTATTTTATGCTAGTTATAGACTCGACCATACTTAATACTAATTTGACTTTCATGCCTTGTCACGAATTGACCCCGACTGTTACTTTGACTAATAATTGATCATGCGTTCCTAGTTGGAACTAAGAGACTGGCTAATCGTCTTATTGAATTAAATGAATGAGACACGTTCATATTAATTATGAACTATTGTAATCGACTGGCTGATCCCGAATATTGACATACAGACACATGCAGGCTTCAATTTATTTATTTATTTATTTTACAAAAGCAGCATGTGTACTTTATGGTCAAGGCATGATTACTCCGTGGTTAGTTCTGATTGTTGCATTACGCTATGTAAGACCTACAACCTAACCGCACTGGTATCGTTGTAGAGTTGTGCATATCGTACCCCGTACGAAAGTACTCATTTGAATGACCATGACCCACGGCATGGGATTTTACTTAACGTAGAGACTATTAAGTTAAATAAAATAATGATTGCATGGAGAAAATGGATTCCCGAGTTCTTACATGGCAGCCCTCTTGGGACTAGCAGTGCCCGACAGGCCGGCTGGTCCCCACAGATACTGCAAATCTGCCACACGGGCAGGAAACGGTATCTGGTTATATTATCTATTGTATATTGTATATTGTATATTGATGACGGACGTCCTGCTGGGACTCGTCTAATTCATGATTAGCGCAATTGATTGACTGGATAAACTAGCCTTGCTTGCACATAGTAAGAACTGAGGAATCTCTATTGCATAATTCCAGGATAACTTGGAACTCACAGTAGCAAGCCGTAGTAGTTGAATGGCCGTTTAAATTAACTTGTTTGTGTACTGTATGTCCTCTGTTACCTAACTGAGATGATCAGAATGTCAGGACATGACGTGCCAACTTCTGTCCTTGTTTGGTTAGGAGGTTGGTTCGAAGTGTCGTGATACTATGTGAATCCCAGTAGAAAGCAGAGATCTATTTATCATATTTTCTTATTACTGGTTTTAATCCCTCATATCGTGCTTCCTTGCGGTACTTGCTGTTAGAGGTCTAACCTCTCTGGTTTTGCATGGCCAGATTTAGAGCCGGTCCCCGAGGATCCAGCTTACTTCTACCTCCACGATGGTCAACACTAGAGAGATGATCGCAGGAGGGCTCGAGTGGATTTTCTTACTTCCCCGCTCGTTTTGTTAAATATTTTATACTTTGCCGTTTGGCACCGACATATTAGTCGGATTGTCTTGTACCTACTTTTGCATAATTGTAACTAAGTCAGGCTGCAGCTGATAACAATTGTGTATACTGACTACATCATCTGGCTGTGTTTTGTAAAGCCAGATATCAAGAACATTTTGACTGAGCGTTTGGGACGCCTTACTGCTTTATCTCACATGTTCTCTATTTCTTTTTCTTGTTTGAATGATTGAGACAATAGATGGGAAGTGACCATAGTGAGACTTTTATGTAGTATGCACCCCCTCGTCTTTTAGACAGCATTGATCGTATTATACGGTATTCATCTACCCGTAATACGTAGCTGGCTGAGTCATTCCTCCGCTCTCCAGTATTCTGGTTCTGGGACGTGACACTAGCCGTTACCTTCTAGCTGTTGCTTTCCACGCTGAGGATACAACCAAGGCAAGTTTAATATCTTTCATGTATGTGTTTTATTTAATATTAAATGTACTGCATCAGTAGAATCATATATTGTAGTGACACTGATTCACAGTGGGTACCTCTCGAACTCCACATCGACGGATGGATTGATTGATTGCCTTATTGGTTTATTGTGTCATTGACTCGGGAATTGATTGGAGGGGTAGTATAACGTCTGTGACCAAAGCCATTGTTTACCGATTGCCTCTCTCGCGCTAACCCCTACCGCACAGGGGGTTGAGCCGTACCGTATACTATCGTTTTGGCCAGAATGATATTATACATATTGCCAATAAACAGCCGGTCACAGATCATGTTATATACTCAAAGCACTATTGTAGAATTGCATCATTGTAGTTCATGAGATATTGTCTGTTGTCTTCTATTATTATTTATCAAAAATATATACTGCTTTCAAACTGTCTTGCATTTTATTTATTTATTATTTAGAATGTTAGATGTGAAAATATGTTCTTGCTCCCTCCTGACTGGAGACCCAACATTTTTAGGTGACTGCGATGACGAGGATCAGACAGATAGCTCTTTTTACGGACCTGGTCCGAACCCTGACGAGGTAGCTGAACCAGATTAGGACGCCCCAGAGTTTTAGTTGTACTTTGGACTGGTTTATTTCCTTTTGTTACAAATAAAACCATGTAATAAATGAATGTTTGTTGTTTGTATTTATTTCATTTCAGACCAGTTTCCAGGTTAATAAAATGTTGTTTTCCCGCTTTAGATTTTTGTCTGCTTGTGTTCACTGCTTGATACAGCTTACTGCCGCCGTCTCACTATGGTGCAGGCTGGACATGATCCAACTGGACCCATTACATTAGGATCGAATCGTGACACATGAGAGCAACCTCCTATATACCCACATAGGGGCGTATACCCATATTGGACTTGGCTCATTCGTTCGGCCATACGGGACTGAACCGGGGCCGGTCTTAACTGAACCAACTAGGTCGATTTGGTCCAATTCCGACATGTAAGAATAACATAAAGAAGGCATTGTCACAGTTTGTGTTATTTACCTGTATGGTGCAGGCCTGCATAAGAGAGAGAGAGTATTCTATAAATTTTTGGATAAAAAACGTTATTGTTGATGTTAATCTTGTTTGACCTAATTAAACACAAAGAACTTTAAAAATGCGCTTAGGAATGAAGATGCTTGGTTTAGACGCATTTTGGACCTACCAAGTTTATATTCTAACATTGACTGCTTTGACATGTCCCCATCGATTTAAGGAATTAAAAACAATTTTGTTGTTTGATTACAAAATAAACATTTATTATGCACAGCCAACCAAACTTCATTTGGTTCCGTACATACAAACTTAAGAAATTATTAAATTTATATTATTAGGTGAACAGTATCTCTTGTATCTCATTTTGCAGATATTTTGCAGATATTTTGCAGATTATAGTGTGGTTGCTACTAAAGATGTGAAACATGTCAGCTAAATGGGTTACCCCAATTAATTAACACCATATAGTTGAAAATTCAATTTTAAAACTTAACTACTTGCAAACTTTAACGTTAACTGTGACTTCATGCCATAGTAAGGCATTCTCTCCTATTCGTAACTAAAATCTCATATTATCTTCTATTTGCAACTTGTTTATTCATTATGTTCAGCACTTTCAACTCATGTGGAAAGCAACGCGAATATCGACAGAGGTCGGCATGATTCAAGTCCCTCAACCATCGATGTGTAGGTTTTTATCTAAAATCTCTAATTTACACTCAAATATTCTGAAGCGTAACATATTTGCAACAACTTCCATACACAATTAAAAGAAAAGTAAAATTACCATTATACACATGTCTTTGTTCTCATAATCCATAACGGAGAGCAAATTCTAATCCGAAACTAAGACTTTATTTAGGACAAAAATGTCCAATATGCTGTGTGTTTTGTAATTGTAGATAACTATCAATTTATGTCCATGAGCATTAAGTTAAAAAAACTTCAAATATCTAGATATTTAATAACATATAAAATAGTTTAAAGTATCAACTTGTAAATTACAAATATTAATTACAAATTCAGCTATCAACATAACTTGTACATCCACAACAAATTAATTAACAATAGTATCTTGCTTCTAGAAGCCTTGGTCCTATAGGCAACAAGTGGTTCTATATTGAAACTATCCATTGAATTCCATTCAGCAACAATGATAAACTTATATTTGGCCACTAACTTCAAATTGAATTATAGGTCTGAAGCCATCCACATCAATAAGCACTTTTATGTTTAAGTTCATTCTACTTTCGCTATAGGCCTCTGTCAATTTCTCCTCCAACCTGTTCTTCGTGGTGCTTTAATTTATTCATGAACAATCCCTACATGCTTGTCGCAACAAATTAAACTTTTATTTATTTTATAGCTCGCGAAAGCTACAATAAACTTTGAGAAAAATTTGAGATTAAGATCTCTTTCACTTAAAGTCTAAGAAATGGATATCAAATTAAAACATGACGTGCATAATAATTAATGTTTTATTAAGAAACATCAGTTCATGGTTGTAACAAAATAGAAGAAAAATATCTCACCCTGTAGATGGCTATTAGAGCTCGACATAAGAAAATGGTTCATGTACAATCGATCTTAGTTAGTATGTTAACTCACTACCAAAATACATCAATTTAGCGATATCTTGAAACGTCGCTAAAAATACAAAATACGTCGCTGAAATAAAGTAGAGACGTAATAAATAGGTCGTCGAAAACCTAGCCGCAGATTAAAACTTCGTCGTTGTTCGTCGTTGTAGCGACGTTTTTCTTACGACACTAAAATGTCGCAAATTTAGCGACGTTGAGCGACATTAACTACACGTCGCTAAATTAGCGACGTCATTAGCGACATAAATACGTCGCATGTGATGACATGGCAATGTTTGACACGTCAGCATATTAGGGACGTTTAGCGACGTACGGATAAATATTAGCGACGTATACGATACATATTAGCGACGTACAGATACATATTTGCGACGTATATCCACGCTAAACATTGCAGAACGTCACTAACTTACTGGAAAAATTTTTAAAAAATATATGCAGTTTCTAAAATCCTGCACATAATTTTCAATGGTGCCCAAACTGTCCAAATTGTACTTCACACACATACACATATCATCACAAACATACACACATACACATATCATCAAATACACTGTAAACACAGACACATATCACAAACATATACAGAAATATCACAAACATACATGTCCAACAAAGTAAATATCATACATGTACTCAATGAAAATATCAACAAAGTAAATATCACAAACATACATGTCCAACAAACATACATGTCCAACAGAGTCAAATAAGAATGAAAATCAGTGTACCAATGATCAATGGGCCCATAGGGCCAATACATACAAAGATGATAAAAAAAAACTACTGGATCACTGAGGATCCCTGTTGCGCATCTGAGATAACATGAACTCATACTGCTCATGTGTAAGTTGCACCCAGGGGCAGGAGGAGGCAGTGCAACGTCTGAAGTCGGCACCGTCGATGGGCCGGAAGGACGTATCTGCTCCAGCTCTCGCAGTCGCTCAGCATGTGCAGCAAGGGTACGCACCATCCTCTGAGAACTCTCCTCAATAGAAGTATGTATCTGCAAAAGTGAGGCAGACATGGTCCTCTGTGATCCCTCCAACTCAACCTATCTACGCTCTGTGCGCTCCGTAGACTCGGTGAGCATCCGTAAGCTGCCAGCTGTAGTCTCCTGCAGAGTCCTTAGCTCTTGTATACTACGCTCGAGCGCATCAAATCGTCCGGTGATCGTCGGATCGTTGATCTGCGGCACGGGCGGGGGCTGGTCAGAAATCCTCTGTAGCAACTCGTCACGCAGCTCGTTTAACTGAAACCAATCTCCGGAGCTCGTGATGACGCCTGCGAAGCTGAAGAGTGCGCAGTGACAGAGGGGGTCCTGGATGACTCTGAAGCCGAATAGGCGTCGTAGGATTCCGTACCGTAGTACATACCCTTCTAAAGACCACCAACGGCGGTCATCTAGAGGTCGTCCGGCGATGGAGCTGTAGGCGGCTGGGAGAAAATATTAGCCCCTCCCTCTGCTGGTGCACTAGCATCCGCCTCCTCTTGTAGCCTAAGATACTCGACCTAGAAAAGTGTTTGCTAACGTCTAAGTGTTTGCTAAAGTCTATATAGATATCTATTTCCATATTTTCTAAATTATAGTAAATTAACATAAGGAATAGAACGTACATATGTCTGCGTGGCCCTTTCATCGATAAACTCATCGGCCCTCCGATGGATAACCAGGAAGACGGTCACCATGTTGGCATCCTCATCCTTTTTTACCTGTTAAAATATATTATTTATTATTAATATTAAATATTTTATCCAACTGTATTTCAAATAATGTCTGGTGGAAGAAACATAGCAGACGACGAAAATGCTCCGTCATAGGAATTGAGCCACCACACCACTTACTTACGCTCGACCGCGCCACCTTGGCCTTCTCAGACCGTTCCTGGTACCTGCCCCCCTGTTGACACAAAGTCACAGTCAACCAAATATTGATAACATTGACTAAATAATTCTTGTGATAATTCAATACGACACACGACGACTACATTCAGCTCAAGACAGACGACAGCTCAGTTTTGCAAAATACAAGTCATTTTTGAGTCTGTACTTTTATATTTCTTGAGTCTAGACTGTTGGAAGCTGAGTTGTGCTGAGCTATTGAGACTTGTCCTATAACCTATCCAAAATCCATAAAGCTCCACATCCAAAATAAGCCCATTGGACCCTAAAACCCATTCTGTGCTCTGGAGACAGAGTTCGGGCCGAACTCTGCCTCCACACAGAGTTCGGGCCGAACTCTGTCCCCTAAAAATCAGCACCCTAATTTTTAGGGTTGGCTGGTTGCTAGTTGTCCAACGGCCAAATTTTTGAAAATTCCTACCAGAATTTTGGCCGAATTCTGCCTGCTAAAACCCTATAAATAGGCCAAGAATTCTCTCATTTTCATTCATCCAATCTTCTCTTCTCTTCTCTCTTAAGCTCAATATAAGCTATACCCTTCTTCATCTACTAGCCACAAGTTTCCTAAGTCTCGAGTGCTCAGCATCTCTCAGTTAGGAGTCTTGTGCAAGAGTTCAAGAAGTCACTTGGAAAATTCCAAGCATCGCCACTGCGATCCTTTGTAAGAAGTTGACGTGCTCTTCTGAAGAAAAGGTATGGGGTGTAACTACTATTTCACAAATAGTAGATTTAATCCTGAGCTAGAGTTCTCAGGCCTGGACTAGTCCTCCACGAGGGAAATAAGGTTAAAATCGGCTGTGTTTGCGTATGCTTTCTTGCTCCTTATTTATTTCCGCATTTACTCTGATTAATTTTAGATTGTGAAAGAGTTGATTTTTTAATTGGCTATTATCGCTATAAACTCTATTCACCCCCTCTAGAGTTGCCATCTGTTCTTTAATTGGTATCAGAGCTCTGTTCTCTTTACAAGGACTTACATCCTAGAACTGATCCATGGCAACCACACAATCCTTGATTTCCAATCACGGTGAAGGACAGTCCACTCATAGGCCTCCCCTATTTGATGGAACTAACTACACATATTAAAAAATAAGGATGAGCTTTTATCTCAAGTCGCTAGACTTTGACCTGTGGACTATCGTCACTGACGGTTACAAAAAGCCCGCCAGAATAGTTGTCAACGGTGATCTCATTGAGAAATCACATGACAAATATTCTGACGAGGAGAAGAAACAGGCAAGTCTAGACGCGAGAGCTATTAATGCTTTATTCTGTGCTATAGACAGGAATGAGTTCAACAGGGTATCTATATGCACCACATCTCACGAAGTATGGAGACTTCTAGAAGTGACGCATGAAGGAACTACCCAAGTCAAAGAATCAAAGATAAGCCGTCTCACTCAAGAATATGAGGCTTTCAAGATGAAGCCAAATGAGACGATCACGCAAATGTTCACAAGATTCCTCGACATCATCAACCCCCTGTCTTCGCTCGGCAAGCAATATTCAAATCACGAGAAGATTCGCAAGCTACTTAGGAGGGCTACCAAAAATTTGGAACCCTAAGGTGACAGCCATCATAGAAGGAAATGATCTTACAGCCATGTCCATGGAGACCTTGATGGGAAAGCTAATGACTCATGAGCTTGACCTCAAGGACTTCGAAGTGCCTGCTCCTAAGGCTAAGGAGATCGCACTCAAAGCTCACCGACGGAGGGCTGACCCCGAAGAGACGGATGACGACAACTCAGAAGATGATGATCAAGCTCTCATGGTCCGCAACTTCAAGAAATTCCTTCGCTTCAATCAAAGAAAGAAGGAACCACAAGAAGATGGCGAAGAAGAGCCAACCTGCTACGGTTGTAAGAAGACTGGACACGTCCGAAAAGACTGTCCATTCTTGAAGAAGAGCAACCGCTATGAGAAGTCATACAAGAAGACTTCCTCAAAGAAATATGCCAACACAAGCATTTGGCATGAAAGCGAAGCCAGTGACTCCGAGGAAGAAAAGGACTCTCCTCAAGATACGGCTAATATGTGCCTAATGGCAACGTCCGACAAGGTATCAAACGAAACTCTTGATGACTTTACTTTTGATGAACTTGGCGATGCTTTCACCGATTTACTTAATGATCACAAAAAGGTCATTGGTAAATACAAACATGCCAAGGACAAAATCAAAAGTCATGAAGTCGAAATTCAAAGACTTTCTCTATTACTTGATAACATTAGAGACACTTCACCCACGGATGTTACTGATGAGGTATCTAAGCTTAAAATAAGCTTACATGATGCCGAAACATGCATTGAACAACAAACACAAGAAATCACAACACTCAACACGGAGCTTGCAGAAGAAAAGAGTAGACACAAGATATCTATCACTAAGATATTTGGTTTGAATGCTAAGATTACTGAACTGCAGGCTGTCTCTAAGAAACTAGAGACTAAATTGGGAAAACAGGTTGCTCAACCTCAAACCCAATTTCATGAGACACACACAAAGCATGATACTTCTCATACTAGTCACCCACGTCATCCACCTACAAACCATGCTTATATATACACACACTTTCACAAAGGACACAAACCACATACACGTAGAAATAATCATCATATGCCACAAAATCATCATGCTACACGTAGATACAATCATCACAATATTGCACAAAGACACAATCAACATCACTCTACATATAGAAATTATCACCATGCCATACCATATAGACAATATCACTATGCCATACCATATAGACAATATCACCATGCCACTCCACATCACTCTACTCATAGACATCATCAGCATGCTCCTAATGTAAATAGGAATGCTGCATGTACTTATTGTGGTTTACATGGCCACATTTCACCACAATGCAGAATTAGAAGATTAGTAGATAGAAAGATATATGCATGGTTTCCAAAAACTAACTTTTCAGGACCCTCAAGAACTTGGGTACCAAAGGTCACATCTACTCTTGATGTAGGTGGACCTTCCCTCCTCAACTAAGAGTAAGTGGATTCTCGATAGTGGATGCTCGCGACATATGACGGAAGACGTAAATCTTTTTGCATCACTATCGATGAAGAGAGAAGGATATGTATCCTTCGGCAACAACCTAAAAGGTTATATTATAGGTAATGGTATTATTGGTCATCCTCCCTCTCCCGTAATAAAGGATGTCTGCCTAGTGACCGAGTTAAAGCATAACCTTCTCAGCATTAGTCATCTTGCTGACCATAGATATGACATTAACTTTGGACAAAACAAATGCCTTATTTATGATAGGTCAACAGGAGACATTGCTTTTGAAGGGGTAAGAGAGGATAATATTTATATTTTCTATTTGTCTAGAAATACTAACAATGCAGGTAGATGCCTATATGCTCATAAAGATGAACGATTACTATGGCATCAGCGTCTTGGTCATGTCAATATGGATACTATATCCAGGCTGTCGACCAAGAAGCTAGTTAGAGGATTGCCCGATATCACATTCAAAAAGGACACTGTATGTGCCGAATATGAATTGAATAAGGCAACCAAGTCCTCATTTCATTCCATTAACTCTATAAGTACTACTAGACCCTTGCAACTACTCCATATGGATTTATTTGGCCCTAGTAGAGTAGCCAGTCTTGGTGGAAAACTCTATGCCTTTGTTATTGTTGATGACTTTTTAAGATTTACTTGGGTTTTCTTTCTTGCAAATAAAAGTGATGCTATTTCGGTTTTCAAGATTTTTGTTAAGAAAGTTCAAAACAAAAAAGGCTACATGATTACTCGTATCCGAAGTGATCATGGAGGCGAATTCGAAAATTCTAATTTTGAAAAGTTTTGTGATTCCAATGGTTTTGATCATGAGTTTTCTTGTCCAAGAACTCCTCAACAAAATGGTGTTGTGGAACGGAAGAATAGGACTCTTGGCGATATGGCTAGAGTCATGTTGAACAAGTTTTCACTTCCGAAATACTTTTGGGCTGAAGCTGTCAGTACAGCATGCCACATTTTAAATAGGGTGCTTATTCGTCCTATTACGAAGAAAACACCTTATGAGCTTTTGGTTTGGGAGAACCCCAAATGTTTCTTACTTTAGAGTTTTTGGTTGTAGATGCTTTATCCTTAACACCAAAGACAACTTAGGCAAATTTGATGCCAAAGCTGACGATGGTATTTTTTTGGCTATGCTGCCAAGTGCAAGGGATATAGAGTTTTTAACAAACGCTCATTAATTATGGAAGAGTCTACAAATGTGATTTTTGATGAAGATAACAGTGCAGCAGCTACTCTTGATGATAATGTTGAGCTATCAACTTCTACTCCAATGAACACTACAACCGAGACCAATTCTCTGGAGGACTTGCCAAAGAAATTCTCTTTCAAGCCATCACATCCAGAAAATTTGGTAATCGGCGAGGTTTCACGTGGAGTAACTACTAGATCATCATTAAGAGACTCTATTGCTAGCACTGCCTTTATTTCACAAATTGAGCCGAAAAACATTTTAGAAGCTTTCAATGATGAATTTTGGATTTCTGCTATGCAAGAGGAACTCAACCAATTCGAGAGGAGCCAAGTATGGGAACTCGTTCCTAGACCGGCTAATCACTCGATTATTGGCACTAAATGGATTTTTAGAAACAAAGTGAATGAAGATGGTTCAGTCACACGCAACAAAGCTCGTCTAGTAGCCCAAGGATACAACCAAGAGGAAGGTATTGACTACGATGAGACGTATGCTCCTGTTGCTAGATTGGAATCCATCGGATGCTTTGTGCATTTGCAAATTTCCAAAATTTCAAATTATTTCAAATGGATGTTAAAAGTGCTTTCTTGAATGGATTTATTAAGGAGAAAGTTTATGTAAAACAACCTCCTGGTTTTGAAAATCACAAATTTTCCGACCACGTGTTCAAGCTAAAGAAAGCGCTGTATGGCCTCAAACAAGCCCCTAGAGCTTGGTATGAACGGCTAAGCAATTTCTTACTTGAGAAAGGTTTTTCAAAGGGGAAAATTGACACCACACTTTTCATAAAATCTTTCAAGGACACATTTCTTTTAGTACAAATATACGTAGATGATATTATATTTGGTTCTACTGATGAAATCCTTTGTCAAGATTTTGCCAAGTGTATGCAGACCGAGTTTGAGATAAGCATGATGGGGGAGCTCAACTACTTTTTTGGGCTGCAAGTCAAACAAATGTCAAACGGAACCTTCATCTGTCAGTCGAAGTATACAGAGGACATGCTGAAGAAATTCGACCTTGACAATGTCAAACCAATCAGCACTCCAATGGCTACTTCAACCAAACTTGAACCAGATGATAGCGGTAAACTCGTAGATCAACATAAGTATCAAGGTATGATAGGCAGTCTACTCTATCTTACTGCTAGTCGCCCTGATATTATGTTTAGCATTTGCATGTGTGCTAGATATCAAGCAAATCCTAAGGAATCACACATGACTGCTGTTAAGCGTATCTTTCGATACCTTAAGGGTACGGTTACAGTGGGCCTATGGTATCCCAAGTCAACATCATTTGACCTCATTGGTTACTCTGATACTGATTTCGCTGGATGTAAGGTCGACCGTAAAAGTACGAGCGGCACGTGTCATTTGTTAGGAAAGGCTTTAGTCTCTTGGTTTAGCAAGAAGCAGAATTCTGTTGCACTATCCACAACAGAAGCTGAATACATCGCAGCTGGGCGTTGTTGTGCACAAATTCTGTGGATGAAGCAAATCCTTGAAGACTACAACTTATCTTTCATGCATATTCCAATCTTTTGTGACAACACTAGTGCTATAAATCTGACTAAGAACCCCATTTGTCACTCACGCACGAAGCACATTGAAATACGATACCACTTTTTACGTGATCATCAGCAAAATGGCACGATTAACTTAGAATTTATTGACACTGATCATCAGTTAGCAGATTTCTTTACAAAACCATTATCCGAAGAGCGCTTTAATTTTCTTTGTCGTGAACTTGGAATTTTAGATGAAGCTGTTATAAATTAAAATCAACCTGCGTAAATATCGAGTATATCTTGATTCTCTTATGATGAACTTGCTATGGATACAAGCCAAAAGGGTCCTTCTAACAACAAGGAGTAAAAGCCTAAGCGACACGGTGCACTAGTCCTCAGGACTACCGCTAGCTGGGATCCGGCCCCTGCAGCTAACCCATGGCAGCTTCAAAATATTGAATTATGATATAATTTCTTGTTTATTATATGGTTCATTTTCATTTGTCACATGCTGAAATACTATTTTTTCAACTTCATATTGCTGTTTCAAACTCACTATCTGTTATTCTTTTGTTTACTTATCGGATCTTTCTCATGTCTTATATTGGTTTCTCTATTACTTAACCAATATTTTTTTATTTTCTGCCTGATTCCTGTTCTGTGACCAGGACCCAGAATTCGGGCCGAACTCTGCCCCTACCAGAGTTCGGGCCGAATTCGGCCTGACTGTTCCAAAATCGGGAACAGTCTCAGCCGTTGATCAAAAGTTAGATCCAATGGCCATTATTTTGTCCGACCAAGAGAAACCCTTCCCATATTTTCGGTCTCTCTTCCCTCTCCTTCCTTCTTACCACCTTTTCCACTTCTACAACACAAATCTCTCAAAACCCTAACCCTAATTTCTCCTTTCTTGAGCTCTATTCTTCCCCAAACTCAAGGAGAAGGCTTATTTTTCAATTCTTCTTCATTGTTCTTCACTAGTTTGAGGTATAATTTCATACTTTTCTATATCTCAATTTCTTTCATTATCAATTATGTTATGGCTCCACGTTTGTTCAACCGCGGGAAGAGACTTCGGACCGAGGGAGCATCTTCGTCGAATGCTCCTCCTCCCGTTGAGCCGCTCGTTGCACCACCCATTGCACCGGCCATTGAACAACAACCACCAATCCATCCGTTGTTCAATCCTCCACGTCCCTATGATCCAAACACTTTTGACAACCGAATTTTTGTATCACTAGACGCATCAAATGAATGGTTTAGTGATTTTCGGACACGTCCTGTGTTTGCGGGACACCCTATCAACTTTACTATATTTTCTCAATATGATGCACTTTTTTATGACCTTTGCCTTGATGAACTTGTTACCACAAATTCGGTCATTTATCGTAGTGCTATTCAGATGTTTTACTGCAATTTAACCCATGATGATACTCATATTTATTCACGGGTTGCGGGTATTGACATCTCATTTGATGATTTTGAATTGGCCGAATATCTTGCACTTCTAGAGCCAAATTCTTGGGAAAAGCTTGTTGAAGCTAGATCATTTCAATTTCCCGAAGGAATTTTACTTGAAAGTTTCAAGGATGACTTGTGTAGCCCTAACACACGTCCTCGTAAGCTTTTAGCTAAATTCCTCAATCCCTATTTCTATGAACTTCATCGGATCATTTTCAACACCATTCTACCCAAAGCAGGTTCTACCGATGAAGTCACTTATTTTGAAATTTTGGCCTTATACCATCTCCACTTCCATGTTCCCTTTAATCTTCCACGCACAATGATGGATTGGATGATTAACAGTAGAAAGAAATCGAGATCTTTGGTTTATGCATTATACCTTCCTATGATCCTTCGTGCGTTCCATGTACCCCTTGATGAGTGTCCATTCTTACCTGCTCCTGCCTTTCTCTCTAAGGCAAGGAGGCTTCATGCGGCCGTTGGCTCACCGGTCGTGTCTGAGCATTCTGATGATGAGCCAGATGCCCCTCCTCTTGGACAGAATTCTCCTCCTCCTCCTGCCACTCTCGAGTCTCTTCAGACTATGCTCCGAGATTGCTTCACCTTAGAGGACGATCGTTGGACTCAGCTGGATTACCGGACTATATTGCAGATGAGTGCCATCAGTAACTCGCTGCATGATATTCGGTATTCCATGTCTCGCCATCCTTCCATGCCCATTCCTATGGAGCGAGACCCCGGTCATGAGGGATTTCGTATTGATGACCCTTGGGTTCGTCGCTACATGGATCCGGATGCGACATTTGTGGACCCATGTCGCTCCTTTACTGATCCATCGGACGATGCCGGGCCTTCTCGTGCTCGATGATAGATATGGACTGCTCCTTGCTGCTGCTACTGAGGATCATAGCTTATGATTTATGCATTTTGATTTTCTAGTTACTTAGTTGCTTTTATGTACTTGGTTTATATTAGACTTATTATGAGTTGTGACACTTGAGACTGTGGTAGTTCTATCAGTTTATTTATCATCTCCTCTATTATGACTCTTGAGACATTTGATTGTTATCTTAGTTTATATGCAGTTGTTTCTCTTATCTTTTGGTGTGTTTGCTAGTTATTCATTGTTTATCTTAAATTGCTAAATGCCAAAAGGGGGAGATATGTGTATATTCTATATTCTTTTTGGTTTATATGTGCTTTTGGAAGAATGTTATTAACAGGCCAACAAGATTCACAGCATTGTTTATGGGGGAGCTATTCTTAAAGCTCGGCAATAATTATGGGGGAGCTATGTCGTTACATGTGTCCAGGTATGAATATTGAATACACACTTATTATTTTGTCAATTATCAATATGGGGGAGATTGTTGACACAAAGTCACAGTCAACCAAATATTGATAACATTGACTAAATAATTCTTGTGATAATTCAATACGACACACGACGACTACATCCAGCTCAAGACAGACGACAGCTCAGTTTTGCAAAATACAAGTCGTTTTTGAGTCTGTACTTTTATATTTCTTGAGTCTAGACTGTTGTAAGCTGAGTTGTGCTTAGCTCTTGAGACTTGTCCTATAACCTATCCAAAATCCATAAAGCTCCACATCTAAAATAAGTCCATTGGACCCTAAGACCCATTCTGTGCTCTGGAGACAGAGTTCGGGCCGAACTCTGTCCCCTAAAAATCAGCACCCTAATTTTTAGGGTTGGCTGGTTGCTAGTTGTCCAACGGCCAAATTTTTGAAAATTTCTACCAGAATTCTGGCCGAATTCTGCCTGCTAAAATCCTATAAATAGGCCAAGAATTCTCTCATTTTCATTCATCCAATCTTCTCTTCTCTTCTCTCTTAAGCTCAATATAAGCCATACCCTTCTTCATCTACTAGCCACAAGTTTCCTAAGTCTAGAGTGCTCAGCATCTCTCAGTTAGGAGTCCTGTGCAAGAGTTCAAGAAGTCGTTTGGAAAATTCCAAGCATCGCCACTGCGATCCTTTGTAAGAAGTTGACGTGCTCTTCTGAAGAAAAGACACGGGGTGTAACTACTATTTCACAAATAGTGGATTTAATCCTGAGCTAGAGTTCTCAGGCCTGGACTAGTCCTCCACGAGGGAAACCAGGTTAAAATCGGCTGTATTTGCGTATGCTTTCTTGCTCCTTATTTATTTCCGCATTTACTCTGATTAATTTTAGATTGTGAAAGAGTTGATTTTTTAATTGGTTATTATCGCTATAAACTATATTTACCCCCCTCTAGAGTTGCCATCTGTTCTTCACCCCCTCCCCTCTGACCCCCTCTACTTCGAGTATATTCCAAATGGATGCATAGACACATGAGTATTAAATGAGTGTCGTCACATGTTCAATAAGAATGCCCCTCTCTGACCCCCCTTCTACTTTACTGCTTCTCATTCGACTTCCTCAACATCATATTTCGTATCATATGATATCTACCTCAACCTCAGCCTAGAGAAGTATAAAAATATTAATATTAACCGTGGTTAACAGTATCGTTATAGGTATCGGAATCGGTATCATGAATCTCATAGCTTCCTCTACCAGAGCAAAATGTAGAACCAAACGTGAAGCAGAGCTTCATATTCAAAACATCATAAGTAAAAAAAAATTGATTGGTGTTAGTACCACCAATCGAAAACTTTTTTTACTTCTGATGTTTTGAATATGAAGCTCTGGTTTTAAATTTTGCTCTTCTAGGGGAAGCCATGAGATCCATGATACCAATTCCGATACCGATACTGTGAACCTTGGTTAATATTAATATTTTTACACTTCTCTAGGGTGAGGTTGAGGTAGATATCATATATGATACGGAATAGTCGGTTGAAAGACCCGAATGGGAAGAAAAGAAGTAAGGAGGCTCACTCTATACACTCTAGGATACTCACTCTATACACTCTAGGATACTACGATATACTACTAGTATACTCACTCTATACAATCTAGGATACTACGATCTACTAGTATACTCACTCTATACACTCTTACTTATGCAAACCTTTTGAGACAATCAGCGTTATACTAGATTTTCGAAAAAATCTATAACTCTAATAGGCCCAAAAGGCTTGGCATAAGTAAATTTAATTCTAGATAATATCCTATACCTTAGCTAATAGGTAATATCCTATAGATTAGGTAAACAGTCGCAATACGTCGCTAATAGGGACGTTCAAGCTAGCACTTACCTAGCTAGCACATACCATGAAATACTTGGTGATACCTAGCTAGCACTTGTAACTGTATATTTCTATACCTAGCTAGCACTTACCATGAAATAATTTTGAAATCAGATATGGGCAATTTAACCGAAATAACTTGTTCCTAACACGTCACGCTAGAGCTTAATTCTGAGTTCGTTTATTAAACATGTTGAGCTTACGGTAGGAAAGCTTGATTCTTTAAATTAAACAAGACAGTGTATGTATATATAGGTCGAGAATCCAATGTGAAACAAGTTGAAGGAAATTAAAACCTAAGTAGCACATAGTTTACAATTCTATACAGCACCAACATAATTTGGAAGGCTAAATTATGATAACGCATCCCAACTATAGTGTTTGTGTCAGCGTATCGTGTCGGTGTGTGTCATGTCTGTGTCAGCGTGTGTGCGTGTCGTGTCAGCGTGTGTGTGTGTAATGTCGTGTCAGCGTGTGTGTGTCTGTGTAAGCGTGTGTGTATCGTGTCAGCGTCTGTGTGTGTCATGTCTGTGTCAGTTAGGGTTGTGCATAATTAAGTCAAACCGACCAAATCGAACAAAGCCAAACCGAACCGATTGGTTTTAAACCGAATCGATGGTTCAGTTGGTTTGGTTTGACTTCAATTTTTTTAAAACCGACCGATTCGGTTCGGTTCACGGTTTGGTTATGCCAAAAACCGTCTAAACCGAACCGAACCGAACCAAATCCTTGTTAAATAATTAGGGTTGGCCGGTTGGGTATGGGTTCATTGGGTTGTATTATACCGGTTTGGTTCATTTATTCATATCACAGCCATTTATCAAGTAGAAGTTGAAAGAACTCTCTCTCTCTAATCTCAAAGAGGAGTGCTTGCAGCTCATATTCTTTTCTAATTGCTCATGTGCACATGAAAGGGACTTTTGGTTGAATGTATATAATTTTTTTAATATGTATAATTGACATTTTTCTCCACATGCAACGCACAAGTTGAATTGAAGCTGCTGAATTGTATTTACTGTTGCAAAGTACAAGTTGACTGAGGTTTCACAAAAAAAAGAGCATACAGTCTATTTTTTTATGTGATCAAAACCGACCAAGTCGAACCGATCCAAACCGAACCAAGTCGGTCGGTTTCAAAACCGAACCGACCATTTGGTTGGTTTGGTTCGGTTTTGTTTATTTTCAAACCGATTAACTTCGGTTCGACTTCGGTTGGGACCAAATAGGTCGACCACCGATCGATGCACACCCCTAGTGTCAGTACGTCAGAAAAAGAAAGATAGGGTTAGGGTTTACCTGCCTTGGTCGGAGTGGCCGAGGCTGGAGCAGCGACGGAGGGGAATGGTCTGATCGGTGGTGGAGGAGCGGCGACGAGGACTATCGTGCTAGGGGGCGAAGGGGGTCGGCGGTAGAGGAGCGGCAAGGAGGATATCGGAAGGGAGGGAGGTCACCGCGGGAAGGGGGTCGCCGGAGGGAGGGGGTCGCCAGAGGGACGGGGTCGTCGGAGGGACGGGGTCGCTGCGGGACGAGAGGGGGAGGGAAAGAGAAATTTGGGGACGAGAGCGGGGGATGAAATTTTTGGGTAAAAAAATGAAAAGACAATCGGCCGGAAACCCTATATGAAACTTTTTTGCAACGTCAGAAAAGACGTCGCTAAACGTCGTTGTTAACTAAAAATATGGCAACGTAAAGAAGGAGGAGTCGCGAAATGTCGCTAACTAAAACAAAATAGCGACATTTTGCGACTAGACCGCGACATCTGCTTTCCAAACCATAATGCTTGTCGCTTTATGTCGCTAAACGTCGCTGATAGTGACGTTCAACGACGTACATTTGTAACGTCGCTAAATACACAAAAGTTAGCGATGTATTAAATAGGAGTCGCTAAACTCGTCGCCAATATGACTTATTTTGGTAGTGACTCCTCTTCCATTCACATTGGAAATGGAAGGATATCGAGCTTGGGAAGCCATGCTCCAAGCTCTCTAATGGCAGAACTATGTATACAATTGACAGAAGTAAATGTAGAGGAGGAGGAGGAGAGAAAGAAGATCTACCTCATTTGGTACACTATAATTTAATCGTAATCGCAATGTAATCAAATAAAAAAATTGATTACATTGCGATTACGATTACATTATAGTGTACCAAACGAGAAACTGTTTATTTCTAATACAAGAAAATGCAATTACATTCATACTCCACAAGATTACAATCTCATTCCCTTTATACTCATTTCCTAACAGACTGCACTACGTACTAACAGGCTTTGCTGACTCAACAACAATTAACCAACTGGACTGCTGATTTTGCTATCAATCCTAACTAACAACCACAACATTAGAGGCTAGTATAAATTGCACTATTGACTAACTATAAATCGGAGTACACTGATACTAAGCTTTGGAAGCTACCACTGATACTCTGATATTGAAGAGGTTGAGTTGATACTCAAATTAGAAGCTGCTACTCTGCTACTATATGTCTCTACTACTATGGACTATGATGTTCGCTCCATAACTGCCTGCTCCCTGCAGATTAAGGATTGATTTTCACTCTGTCACTGATACTATCTCTGATACTGCATATGTCCTGCCTAATCCTACATTGTGCAGAATAGGATCTTATCAATACCCTCTCCTTTTTTCGACCTTGCCTCAAGGTCAAAGTATGGGTAGGTCTTGGTGAATTCTTCGTATGGAATCCAAGTAGTTGTATCTCCTTCCTTCCACTGGACCAAAAGGTCCACTGCAGTCGTAAACTCCTATTTAAAATCCAATCAGGCTCTAACACTGATTCTTCAGTATAATTTGGAACCCCTATAATTTGAACTTCTAACCTATGACTGATGTGTTTTTCCAGTTAGGAAACATAAAATACTGGATGAATATTTGCTTCATGTGGTAAGGCTATTCTATAAGCAAGAGTCCCAATTCTTTCCAATACTTGGTAAGGACCATAGTATCTACGAGAGAGCTTTTGAGACCTCATGTGTCCTACTGATATTTGCCTATAAGGCTGTAATTTGAAGAAAATCCAGTCTCCTACTTCAAATTAAGCTCCTATCAGTCCTATGCAAATCTACAAAAAATTATATTTTATCTTGTGCAAGAACCATATTATCTCTCAATAATTATATGGCATTATCTCTACTAGCTAAAGCTTCAGGTATCTCTCTGTCATGTGCAGTATTAGGTAAGTATATGAGCATGTTTGGTGGTGCTCTACCATACACAGTTTCAAAAGGAGTAGTTTTTTTGGAAGTGTGCCTATTGGTATTAAACCAATATTCAGCCCAAGGGAAGAGTTTACTCCATTCTCTAGGCTTATGGTTACAAAAACACCTCAAGTAACCCTCTACACACCTATTTGTTACCTCAGTCTGGCCATCAAACTGTGGGTGATATGTAGTTGTATACTTTAATTAAGTCCCCTGCAACTTGAAGAATTCATTCCAAAATTGACTTGTAAAAAGATGATCCTTATCACTTACTATAGATTTTGGCATGCCATGTAGCTTGAAGACTCCTTCTAAGAACACCTGGGCCACCAATGTTACGGTATAGTTGTGACTCAAAGCAAATAGGTGATTTTACTTGGTTAGTCTATCCACCACTACAAATATAGTGGTATTATGATGACTATTAGGTAAACCCTCTATGAAGTCCATGGAGACATCTTTCCATACCCTTTCAAGAATAGGTAAAGGATGCAATAGCCCTGCAGGTGATAAATTTTTATACTTATTCCTTTGGCAGACTTCACAAGCTTGCACATAGTTCTTGACTTTCTTCATTCCTTTCTAGTAGCAAACCCTCCTCGGTCCATGAAGTGTCTTCAGTGTCCCTGGATGGCCTGCAGTTAGCATGTCATGGTGTTCTCTCAACATGGTAGCAGCAAATTCAAAGTGGGAGTCTACTAATGGCTTGTTTTTATAGTATAGTAATCCATTAATCCACGTATACTTGCTAGATTCCAATTGTCCATTTTACCATTTGTTTAACTAGGACTAATAATAAGGTGACTGAGCCATTTGAGTCTTGAACTGGCTTAGCCAGTCTGCATTAACCAAGGTGATAGATGATGCCTTGATCTCTACCCTCCTAGATAAGATGTTTGATGCAGTGTTATCCCTTCCTTTATAGTGGTATCCATGTAATTTTGTAACCCATTCATACTATGCATTTATGTAAACTCTCTGCTCCAAATATATTCCATGGAGTTATAGGCAGTTCCAATGAAGAATACTCACCCCCAAAGATACTGATTCCATTTTTTTAACTGCTAGCAATATAGCAAGCAACTCTTTTTCATATGTAGACAAGATTTTAGCTATCCCTTTTAACCTTTGACTGAGAAAGGCTATAGGCATTCCCTCTTGCATTAATACTGCTCCAATCCCCTCACAAAATTAAGCATCACACTCAAGCACAAATTCTCTTTGAAAGTCTGACATTATAAGGATTGGGGGTTGTGTCAGTGCAGTTTTCATCTTGTCAAAGGATTCATGTGCCTGGTTATTCCACTGAGATACATCCTTTTAGAGAAGATTAGTTAATGGACTAGCTATACTTCCAGAACCCTTGATGAATCTTCTTTAATGCGTACCATATCAATCCCAAGAAACAGGTCCTAAGTACCAACTTGGTTCTGAACAAAAGAGCATTTGCTTCCCTTAATTTTGAGATAGTTTTCTGTCAATTTCTCAGATACACATTGTAAACGTTCATAGTGTTCTACTTGGCTCTTACTGTACAGTACACCAATATGTCATCAAAGAACACAAGCACAAACTTACTTAGAAAAAGAATAAATACATCAGTCATCATATGAAGATGAAGGGAGGATTAGTAAGGCCAAAAGGCATTACTAAAAACTCATAATGCCATTCATATGTTCTAAAGGCAATTTTGTACACATCTTCTTCCTTCATCCTCACTTGATGATACCCAGCTCTCAAGTCTAACTTGGTGAAAGCTGTGGCACCATGCAATTCATTAAATAGTTCATCAATGAAGGAATTAGGAACTTGTCTTTAATTACAGTATTTTGGTTTAAAGCCCTGTAATCAATACACATTCTCCAATTGTCACGACCCGCACCCGCTTTTTGGAATACGAGTGCATGCGCAAGCCAGCCTACGCCGCAGAGTCGACGGTAGAACGTTGTCTAGCCACAATACTTTAAAATCACATGAAGAATAACTTTATTGCTCATTCACATTTCTAAATTGATTACAACATTTACAAGATTTATATTTAAAGAAAAGAATAAGGTTCTTACACATATTGAAAATGACTACAACATCTATCTAATCTCTAGGTTTTGGTCTGCAAGTACACCCGAATCTTCCAATGCTAAGAGAAGCCACAGTTAACCTAAAAATTGTTGGTTTCTAGTCAGGAGCGGAATGAGTACATTCTAACAGCAGTTCCAATAATTTGACAAAATCTATAAAACTGTAAATAATAATGAAGTACGTACACGACGAAGGAATAAGCATGGAATCATGGCAAGAACTGAGCATGGTGAAAATGACAAGCGAGTACTAAAATTGAATAGACATGTAGCTAGCAATGTATAATGTAGAACCAGAAACTGTATCTATCTAGTGAGTTGAAATACTACTTCGACATGTAAACGGCTAAGGTTAAATTCGACATCCCGCACATGAAATGTGCGACTACTATCAGACACGAATAATAGATCCGGCACCCCGCACGTGAAGTACGTGACTGCTATCAGACACAAATAGTTTTGGGTTTGTTTACATATCTAGAGTATTTTTCCGTCCGACTAGTACTCATGGATCCAAACAGGTCACGAACACGGTAATAGATTGGTCACGAACAACATGTAAAGAATCCATAACTACTATCTCGTGTAACAATCGTGTCAAGATTCAAAAGAATATCAATGTAAGGTACTACTAAATACATGAATCATAGAGATGATCAAATATAAAAACTATCAGAAATGTACTCGGCCGAGGTCCTTAGCAGATGAAACTGATACTACCAACCACTCAAATGAGCCACGAAAGCCAAACTCGCACAATAATCTCCGGATGATGAAATAGACATCACCAACATGTTTGGTAAAAGAAATATTTAAGAATGTCTACCCAAAAGTCTAATTCTGGACACATGGACAAAATCATAATTTTGGGCCAAAATGATGTCCGTCGTTGGACCCATTTTGCACCGAAAAGCATGCCAGTACCTACGGTCTCTAAAGTCGTCAAACTATATGACTACGAATCCGGTTTGACGAGCCGAACCCAACCGTATGTCCAAAGTTGGATTCCGGCGGACCGTGGACAAATTCGTCCGTTGGATCGGGTCACGGGCCCGCCAAAATGGTATTCCAGTCGACTTTCTCAGAATCGGACCAAACTTGGCATACAGGACCAGAAAAATGATACGGTCCTATTGGCGCAAGTTTCATCTCGAGATGACGAACGTGGACGAAGTTATGGGCTAGTTTGCAAAGAGGCCGATACGGGGTATCTCGACGGATACGTCTCGATTTCGTCGCGCACACACAACGAAATTGAGTTTCGTCGACCCCCACACGTCGACAACATCCATATGCGTCTTTCGATGCTCATGGGTTGCGACCACATCGCCCGATTTGTCGGGGCACACGTCGTATCGACAAAAATTCTAATTTTGAAAATTGTTTTGCCCAAGTTTTTTCTGATTTTGGAAATCGATTTTCCTGACACACGGTTGATGAAATTTAAATCTACAAGAAGGATTGTAAAGCCCTATAGGTTGTCTATCATTATGTTTAATTAATTTTGGAAGATTACTAATGTCCCGATCATAATCTGTCTACCAAAACAGGGGTTTCAACTTCAAAACTGTTCTGTTTGAACAGGTTTTCTCCATTGATTTTGATTCGATTTTTTGTGATTTGATTCAGTTTAGAAATAAACTAATTAACAGGCATAGAAGGTGGTTATGTCATCTACTCGTAAGATCTTACGGCTAGAAAAATAATTAAGCGATGTGGGAGAAATATATCGTAGAAGATGAATACCCGGGGTCGGATTGCTGCTGTTACCGCCACTGCTCTATTTGCTGTTGCTGTTACACCTGTGTACCAGGTCGCCGGCGGCGACCTTCGGCGGCGCACGTGTGTCAGGTTGGTCATGAGGGGAAAGTGAAGAACACAGCAGCCTCGGTTCGCTGCTATGGGGAGTTCGCACAGGTTGGCAGTGGCGTCCCGGTACAACTGGTTCGCTATACATATGTAAGACTTTGATTGGCAAAGTCCGATTTGGTGCTTGCGTGGAGGAGGGGTCGACTTCCTCGGTGATGGGTTCGTCGACTGGCCAGCGATTCACGCATGACGGAGGATCGAAGACCTCGACAGTGCCTCCACGAGAAGAGGGCAACACGAGCAGGTGGAAGCGTTGTCGACGACACGTCTAACTGCAAGAACGGTCGCCAGTGTTGGCGCGGCGCTGCTGCACCGCCTGGTGGGTGAAGCACTGCAGACGAACGGTGATTGGGGTCGGTGCTTGGGAAGACGCGCAGCCATACCGATGCAAGGGTGAGGAAGGAGGCGCTGGTACGCTGGTGGTGGCAGCCTCCACCGATGATGTTGATGATAATGTTGGCGGCGGTGGTATTCTCTACGGGTGCACGGAGGAGCCGATTGCAGCTAGTCAGGTGAGAGGGGAAGGGGGTTATAGTTAGGTTACATGTGGATGGAGGAAAAAGGAAGGAGGAGTTTTGGGTTAGAAGAAGGAGATGGAAGGAAGGTGTTGTAGCGGCTAAGGTTCTTTGAAGTTGCCATGTAGTACCCTTTTTCCTTTTGATACAGGGGAGGGAAGGAGTTTGGGCTTGGGCTTGGGCTTGAGCCTAAGTCTACCATGCATGCATACCCACTTATTTGTATCAACTAATTGTAAATAATATCTATGGCTTGGAAGCCCAAACAGCATAAATAATATAAGGTCAAGACTCACATTAAGATATAAAATATTTTGTAAATGGTATATATATATATATATATATATATATAACAAATATTCAGAAAATATTTATGAACCCAATAAAATACAAAATATTGGCTTATATAATAAATGTACACTACATAGACGTCTTTGGTCGCAATACACGACTACATGGGCTTGGGATTAGTTTGGGTCAAGTCCGGACCAGTTTGGTACAACCGGATCTCCTAAAAGTTATAATATTAATAATTAATTAATTTCTTTATATAGGTCTCAAGCTTGGTTTTTCTAGCCAGAACACACTTATAGCTCGGTCTTCCCTACCATAGCTAAAACACTAGTCAAAGCACACGAATACACTATCCATGCCATAATTTTTAGTCATTTTGCACTCTAAATTTTAACCATGACTAGGACCTTCTATAATACAATTAATTATTTATTTATTTATAAAATTCCAAAAATTACCAGTTAATTCAAATATAAAAAAATTTAAAAATTTCGGGAAGAGGGGTTACACCAACCCTCATCTCCTCTTTTTCACTAGAATGACTAGAGAAGAACAACTATTGCGAGGCCTAATCATGCCAGTATGCAGGTGCAGCATCGCTTTTACTTGCTTTTCAATCTCATTGTTATGGATATATGGGTGTTTATATGGCCTGCTACACACAGGTAAGGCTCCTAGAATTAAAGAAATTTTGTGATCATAACTTCTTCTTAGAGGCAGACTTGTAGGCTCTTCAACAGTGTCTCATATTGTTGCAGTAATGTAGCTAATTCTGAACTATCTCCGTAAGATGCTTTTGTAGTTAATAATACGTCATCCTAGCTCGATCCACTGACCTTCCGCCACCCAGCAAGGACTTTTATACCTCTCTCCACTGACCACAAGGATCGTTGGATTTGGCTTTTTTTTTTTTTTGTATTTGGTAGAAATGATGGAAAAAATGGAGGTAAAAAATGGAAGAAGGAAAAATATTATAAAAAAAATCTTAATTACAGCTTCAACTAAAATTACTTATTTACAGTTTGACTTCATTGAACAATTTCTAAAAAGAATTAATTGAGAAGCCCCCTACTTTTTACTTTTCCTTTGTATATCAAACAACATCCCTCATTCCATTTATTTATTCTCCATTTTATTTCCTCCCACTTTTTTCTCCCAACCTTAAATGTCTAAACCGAGGAGTAGCTCAGCCCTCAGCAAACTTTTCACGCACCAATACCGACAACTACATTTGTAACCGAAATATATACATCCATAATAATACTAGGATTACAACCAAAAGTCTTACAAACATCTTACAACCGTATAGGTGACAGTTGTCAATTGGATCCCCCCTGCTTCCCATACAGAGAGAGGGAACCCAACTGCCAACTGCACTCAGGCGGTTATAAGAATGTTGTAAGACTTTTGGTTGTAATTCTATCATTGTTCATTTATCTATCAGGCTTAGACCAATACAAAACCCCATAAACCATAGGCCCACTAACTTCCGTTGTCCATTGGCCATGTCCGCATTTTTTTTTATTTCAGGCGAAATAGAAGGGACATTGAGGTCCCACTAATTTTGTAAAAAAAAATAATACTTTTAACTAGTGGGACCCAAATATACAAAGGAGAGGGGACATTGAGATGGACACCAAATATGGGATTGGGGAAAAATTACGCAAACTTTTGCCCAGGGATGCAGCGACAGTAACCCAAAAAAAATTTGTATGTAGAAATAATAGTAGTAGATGGGAACACAGAAGAAAGGGGAAAAAAATGTTGAAGTATCCATAGAATCTTCAAATAATAAAGCTGTTTCTAGCTCGTAGCAGAACTGTCTTTGCATTAACAAAACTGCTTTAAATGGAGTATATTTTGAAGTTTGGAGATTTAAAACTAAGGTTTGAAATAAGTAAAAAAACGATAACAAAACTGAAATTATATCCAAAGCGTTGGGGATTTTGCACTCTCAAAATAGGCACTCGAGTCCCCAAGTGTGGATGAATATTGAGGGATAACCAAATGACTATTCCATATTGTTTGACTTATGAAGGGTGCTCAAACCAAAAGTAACTGCAATCCAAATTAACTCCGAAGTACCGAAATATTGCAAAACTGATGTGATACTTGACCTCACCGTACTTTTATCCTCTGGAGCTTCGAATTCCCCATCTGCAGTACAGACTATGGGCACATTGGATACCCAATGCCGGTGGTCAGACGGCCCCAATTCCTGTTTAGCTTCAGCATATTGGTGCGGTACATAGAACGATAGTATCGCAGCACCATAATTATTGTAGGCGATTACTTCCACATTTGAGCATTTTCATTTCGACATAACTGCAGGAACTTCCTTCACCTCTGCTAATCTAAACATACGAATTTCCTCATCATATCTACTGGGCTCTTAGGAATCAAAGCCCAATCATCTATAAAGTGTCTCAAAAAGACATTAATGAACATAACTGGAATTTCTACAAGATCATGCTGAATATAAATGATGGGGAGAGACGACTATACCTGGTCTATCCACAAGAATCAACTCAGTTGCCTAATCTCCTGGCAATCTCTGTCAAACCAAAAGCTAGAAACATGTCAATAGCTGCAGTTCTGTCATACATAACTTATTTTACATGCTTCTTGTTGAAAGGAGGTACAAGGTCAAAAACACACTCGTTTATTGGAGAATAGGATGTCGAATCAGATGGATGGGCTTAATATAACATATAGTTTACATCATGGTCGAAAGTGATCCAATTTTGATTTGCTTAACATTTAGGACCTCAAAGTCAGCAATTAGCCGAAACACTAGAGTATAAGCTCCCATATGGTTAAATGATTAGCATCCTCTGTGACAGCTGAGATCCCTTGACGGCCTGCGGCACAACCTTTTCAGCTGCACTTTTTCCTGTCATGCATATAACAGTTTAGAGGGGCAGCATGATAACTCAGGTAGGAAAATATTGTGAATGGTTCTCTCACTATCTTCTAAGGACAAGCTATATATGACTGTTTTATTTAAGTAATAGCAGTTACCTCCGTTTGATCATGGTCATACTTGATTAAGAAGAGACATCGGCATCCCCTTATATCATGTAGCTTCCTCTGTATCTCCAAAACATGTGCATCAAAGTACATGGCTTGCTCACTTCTCTCCTACATAAGTCACCCAGAAAGAATTATGAAATGTCCATACATATTACCTACTAATTGCCTTCACAGGAAACACCCAGAAACACAAGAAAGAACTGAGATGAGACAATCATCAGTAATAGATTTTACAAAAGGAGATACCCAGAAACAGAGGACAAGGTCCCCAACTGCAACCTTCCGACATTCTGAGGACTCCAGGGCGATAGAACGCTCACGGACAGCTTTCTTGACATTCACCCACTCATCCTCCTCAGCGCCAAAACCTTGATACCTGACACGAACTTCCTGGAATATGATAGAAGGGAAGAGCTTTATAGTGGAAAGTGTCAGTGATGCCCATATTTAATGAACAGCAGAGACAACAATGAGCTTTATTCTGAAAACTTTTTGCACCATGCCCCATAAAAAACACCATGCAATGACCAGCGGAGAAAAGACTCCCCAAGTAGTATCCATTTTGATGGAAAAATGGGTAGTAGTATCCATTTGGATGGTGGGCCTACAAGTTTCTAAAACACTTCCTATTTGCCAAACATTCAAGTAAATGGAAACAAGCTAGAGATTCCACCAATTTCCTAGTTTCCCTCTTTCTATTTGCCATATGAACTTTTTGAAAGCTGTAACTACTTATATATTGATATTTCAAAGATAAACATTGATTTTATAAGATAAGTAGCATGAGAATGCAGCCAAACATGCCCTCAACACGCAGCAGGCATAACTCAAGGAGTGAACAGAGTACGAGGGAAAAGTAAAGGTATGAACTCTCAAGGAGAAAAAAAAAGAGAAGTTTCAAACTGTGTACATGAAATATTAGCCAAATATAATAATTACTCACATATGGTTGGGTCTGACTCCAAAGTTCTAAACATATACAAAAATTTCCTAAAGGCTTATGGAAATAAACAAATAATGCTCCTTACAGGTTCTCCAGAACTTAGAACTCTGTGCGCAAGGAATATATCTACATCGTACCTGAAATGTAAAATAATCATCTATAAATAACAATAGAAAAGAAGCTAATTAATAGATCAGCTTTTATCACTTGTCTATAGATGCATGTGTTCATGTGTCACTACAGGTGCATATTCACAAGTTTATGCCAGTTTATATCCCTTGTACACGGTTGCACCTTTCAAAACTAACATGTAACTGGAATACAGATAAAATCTTTCATACATAACCTTTTGGCCTATTGTGTATAAGCAATTTCTGGTTCTACCAGTCGCTAATTATTACCCAATACCTACTGATTTGATGATCTTACACCTAAGAGACTTTTTTGTAACCAACAGTAGTGTAGCATACTCCTTTCCCAAATGTTATCGTATAGTACAAATCAGATCTAGTAACTATGTATATGTGCTTACAGGAGATTCTATCTATTATGCAAGAATCAGAGAGGTAATTATTACTTCCATGAGCAGTTATGCTAGGCGATGTGCTCCATTACAGCTGTAACCACTGCTAAAGAAACCTCATTGTTCCTAAATTTGCATCTCCAAGTGAGCATCTTCTGTTTTGTCTTTCGTAAGGTTACACCCTCCTAATCATGCCCCCTGTTAATTTCAGCTGCTAGTAAAGTTCTCAAAGGATTGAAGAATCGCATGTCCTCTTACATCTATAGTTTCAAGGCAATGCTTTTCAAGTTTACAGCTTCACACGCCATAGAATAGTTTCCTGAATTAATTCTTTGCAGTTATGTATATGTCATGCAGCTATTGCCTACTGACTTTTAAAAGTTAATTGCTCTCTCATTAATATATTCACAAACCTATTATTTGGTAATTCAGTAGCCCCATGTCCTAACCAAAACATTGTGCAGCCAACTCTAGCTACCACAATGTAGTTTAGAAATCAAGTAAATAAGATTCATAGCATTGGGCTAGGATATGACGAAGTATCGACTGAACTTGGCCATTACTGACACTCTTGAAACCAGTTTGTGCATAACCTAGGTCAATAAGTAAATTGGATTAATCAACTATTAATCTGTATCAGATCTGAATGTTGGCCGATTGTATGGTCTATAAACAACTAATATGATCTGCCAGAAAACTCATTTGTCTTATATCTATCAAGATACTTCAAACAAAGAATCCAAATATTGGGAGAATTTCCTAAATAATAAATAGACATTTGTTTCTATAGAGGAAGGAATTCCTATAAAAGTCATTCCAGGCTGTAAGAAACATTTCACCTTGACTAAAAAAAAAAATGAAGTGCAAAATTTAATGTTTGCTGAGGTAAGGTCATTTAAAAGAGAACCAAAGGGCATTAAATACACATGCAAGAAAAGCATCCATTCATCAACAAAGTAGATATTAGTGAAAAAAGAATCGTCTTTCAAGCCTGATACTATTGCTCTGCATACATTCATTAAGTTGAAGTATGATTTATGTAATAAAGGTTCACAATATAGGTATCGGAATCGGTTTCGGACCACCCCCCCCCCCCCCACCCCCCCCCCCCCCCCCCCACCCCCAAAAAAAAAAAAAATGAGTATCGTTATCGACGGTTTCAGAACGGATTATTAGGGGGGTTTTTTGTTCTGGAAAGCCAAAAATGATTTTAAAAGAAGTGCTAGAAAAATATTTGATACATTTAGACAATTTTATATGTTGTATAATGTTTCTCTTTAGTTTTAAATGGAATAATAATCCATTTGCAATAGAATCATAGATATTATTATTTATTTACTGCCTTCAAACATAGTGCAACCACAATAAATAGTTTTGAATAGAATAATATTAATATGGATAAATGTTGTAATTCTAGATATACAACTTCAACAACTAGTAATGGTACACTTAATCGATAATAAATCTTACCGACAAGTTGTAACATTGTCAATTCCCGACATAATCAAATCATTATGTTGACACTATTTTCCCACTCTCTTTTTTTCAACTTTTCTCTACGGAATTAGATCGGTTAAGGGACCTCAATGTCGGTATCAGTAGTGGTCAATATCGGCCAATACCGCGTAATATGATAATAACTAGGAAACACACATTTTTTAAAAAGAAAAGCAAAAAAGTTTCAAAACAGCAAACAATTTAGGTTGAGGCAAATAGCCGAGTAAAGGCAACTGTTCAAGAAAAAGGCGAAGTCGAGAAGCCACAAATGTTGCAACACTACGACAATACTTCAAAGTTGTTACATTAGCTTGAAGTATAGACCTACTTTATGCAATATTAGAAAAAGATGCCTCCAGTAAGGGCTTGTTTAGATGCATGAAAGTGAGGAATGTGAGAAAATGCACATCCCTATGGTGCATATGCATGGATGTTTCGTGCATGTCTCCTTGTTCTTTCCTAATGTGTTTGGATGGAAAGGAAGTGGGAGAATGATACATGCGAAAAGTACATTATAAAACCAAGGAATATTTTAGCAAATGTCCCCACTATAAATGTTGAAACTAGCATATATCCCTACTGTTTTTTTTTAAATAGCAAATGCCCCCACTCCTGTGTAAAACAGCAAAAAAATTGTTAAAAATGTAGGGGTATATTTTAAATTTTTTATTGTTCCATACCAAAAAATAGGAGCATTTGCTAGTTAAAAAAAATAGTGGGGGTATATACTAGTTTCAACATTTTGAATAGGGACAAGCATTTGCTAAAATATCCCTAAAACTAAATAATTAATTCAATATTTAGTTAAATTGATAATTAAATGTTATTACTAATTTTTTAACTTATTAGTAATTAACAATCAATACTCAATGTTAAATAAATAATATTATTAAATAATTTTAATAGTTATTCTATAATTTTAATAATTGTATATTATTTGTACTTTTAATAATTAATTATATTAATTGATTAATATTAGCTAGCATTATAACGTATAACTTACGGTTGGATTGTATCTCGTTTACGGTGAGCCCTTAAAAGGGGGTGACAATAGAGTTGGTAATTTAGTCTCACATCGGGTATGAAGTAGGATCATGAGATGTAGATAATTGGGATTGGTTTAGGCCTTACATGAAAATTTTCTTTTGAGGCATATGGGCACAATTCAATATCGCACCTCATGGGCCAACTCTGGTTCGGGTCACACTGCATTCCCAACAAGTGGTATCATAGCCCATAGTTACAAGGATTAGTTTGGGTGGCTCTAACAGATGGTGTTGAATGTTCATGTATATATACGAATGTACGAACTCTCTTCTCAAGGTGGAGTTGGAGGCAACTACACTGATTGGCTTCAAAGGTGGGTTTGACGCGACCAAGGTAAAGCAAGTTGTGGTTGGCACACAATGGTATGGATTAACGTATCGATTTGGTTTTGTGGTCCAACGGATCAAGATAATAATATGTTGGATCTCATGGGTGCTCGGCTGACGAGAACGAACAAAAGATAGCAAGGTGCTAAGGTTGTTTGGTTGGCAGGAACGAACTAAGATGGAGATTGTTGGATTGTATCTCATTCCGGTTGAGCTCTCAAAAGGGGGTGAAAATGGAGTTGGTGATTTAGACTAACATCGGGTATGAGGTGGGATCATAAGATGTAGGTAATTGGGATTGGTTCAAGTTTTACATAAGAATTCTTTTTAAGGCATATGGGCTCAATTCAATATCGCACCTCATAGGCCAACTCATGTTCAGGTCACACCGCGTTCCCAACACTTACTTGACATTAATTAAATAACTTATTTATTAATCAAGAATAATATGTTTCTTAACATTAGTTAATTTCACTAATTACATATAATAATTATCTTTGTTTAATATTTATTAGTAGTTTAAGTTATTTATGCTATTTATTTATTCAATTATCTTGAATTCCTAATAATAGATTAATGTTACTCATTACTTAGTATTATTAAACAAACTAATTATTAAGTTGTAGCATATAACTAATTAATATTATTACCTAGTTAAATAATTATACGAAAAAAAAGAATTAAAAAAACAAAAAACAGCACTTTCATCCCACATCCTTAAAAAAAAAAAAAAAAGAGGACGTGGAATGGTGATAAAGTTGAGGAGACAAGGGGCAACAAGAAGCCGGTCTTCATTATTACATCCCCACACCTTCCTCTCATCCTTCCAACCAAATGTGGAAAATTGGAAAAGTGTCCTCTACTTTCCCAACTACCTACTGAGTTGCACCCTACCAAACAGTCCCTAAGTGGGGTGTCATGGAAGCCAGCATTCTTCACCTAGGCATTAGTTGCATTGCCTAGAAAAGAGCCCTCTTGAACTCTGAAACCAACTAGTTTCCACTACAAAATAAAAATTGTACAAAGAAAGAAAACATCACAAAACTAAACCTACTTGAATAACTAGATGGGTATGTAGACAGAAAGTAAGGGTAGAACTTAGTAGGCTATTGGTAGTACGATACCTCATACTTTTTCTTCTTCTTTTTTGCCGTGGAGAGGGGGGGTTGGTCATCCAACTAGACTTTTTAAAACACTATGGTTATGTCTTTGTCACAATCACAATATTTTAAAACAAAACACAACAATTTTTACGATCACTGGGATTAGTATTGTTGTAATTCTAAAACCACATACATCATATGTTTTAATCACTATCAAATTTTCTACAATAACAAATTTATCAAAAAATTTAACTAAAGTAACCAATATTATTATACTAACCAAGAATATCGACTTATATATTATAATTAGTTTTATGATAATTAGTGTTGACATTGGATTAAAACATATCAAGGAACATTATAATTTAAAATCAAAAGTAAAATCAGATAAAAGATTTAACTGCAATTGAGTAACCCGCAAAAATAATAAAAAAATCAATATAAACTCGATCATCACCCTCTATAAACTAGAGCGCTTGTAGAAAAAGATCATCGAGAATAGTACATGTCAACAGGGTTGGCTTTGACATGAACCTTGTAAGGAGTCTAAGGACAACATTTTAGATAGTAGTGACGGGACCGATGGGCCCTGCCGTTGCTGTTGTAGTCAAAGTTGGGTGTCGAGCTTCAAGGCGATGAATCCATATACCATTTTGCTTCTTTTGTTAGGCGATCATAGATGAAGATGACAGCATCAAGCTTGTCGAAGAAGTCACGTGAATACTTGATGAAGTCGATGTTAACAACCACATGAATAGCAAAGATGATGGAGAAGAAATCGGTGACCATAACGGAGAAGATGACGAGGAGCTCCTCGCGGTAGAATAGCTCCAGCTGCAAGTGGGTTGAGGTGGTGGAAGGATGACGTCATTTTTGTCGATGATGAGATCCATGGAAGATGGTGGAGAGAATCATAGATGAGATGAAAGAAAGAAAGAAATTCGGGTTTAATTCTTTTACGAAAGAAAGAAATGGGGAAATGTGATTTAAGAATCACATGACAAAAATGTGTCTGATATCAAGAAAATGAATTTAAATTTCAAAAAAGTGATTACAAACTTTTGAGTCACACCATCTAACCACAATTGACTCACAATAGATTACAAAAATTACCCCTTTTGATTATGAAATCCTGATTGACTAATCCAAACCCACCGACCCACCCCACCCCGTGTTTGTAGAGAAGGATTCAATACCAGATCGAAAAAGGTGTACACTTCAAAAACAAAAGCCATAACAACAATCATAAAGGAAAAATACATTGTTTGACATGTCAAGAAAGCAAACAACCAAATCATTTGAAAGTGTTCCTACTTACCAATCAAGTAGTAATGAAAGGAATGATTTCTAGGAGAAAAGATAGGTAGGTATTTAAATTCAACTATATTTGGTTTGTGTACGTTATTTGTTGAGAATCAATAAGGGACTTTAGTCCCACTTGGAAAATGTAGTATGAAGAGGAGTTGAAACCACTATAAGTAGCAAGTAGTAGCCCATCAATAAAATCATCCATTATTCATTTTCTACTTGGTATCAGAGCCATAACCATCCACCCCTCTCCCAAAAAAAAAAAAAATTCCTCACCCGGCTCCAGCGGCTGACCCCCCCCCCCCCCCCGGCTCCAGCGGCGCCCCCCCCCCCCCCGGCTCCAGCGGCGTCCCCCCCCCCCCATCTTTTTTGTTTTGTATTTTTTTTGTTATGTAATTTTTTTTGTTGTTTTGTATAAAAAAAAGAGAGAAAATAAAAAACGGTGTTACACCGTCTGGAGTGAACAAATGAACACATGCTTTATTTGTTCCTCGATCTTCACATCGGGATCTACACAGAACATGAACGTGTTTTCTCCACGGAAAATGATCGTATTTTTTCCTGTGTCCTGACGTGTTCACTTTACATGCGCGCGCCGGTGTTGGCCACGTTTATAGCGCATTCGTAGAGTAGAAGACGACGAAGCTGCCGACGAAGACGACGACTAGCAGTTAGCAGCTGCCGACGACGATGACGACTAGAGATACAGTTGAAGAGGCCATGGATTCGATCGCTGGAAAACTGACAGCACAAGAGATGAAGGCCTTGGTTGATGATATCTTGTCGAAGAGATTGACCGAGACGACCCCTAGTGTGACCCATACTGATGTGAATCCGTCACCCTTCAAAATAGAAAAGTTGGAAAAGCTGGAGACAAAGTTAGAAAGAACGTCCAACTACTTGAAATGGTCGCGGCAGGCGATGCGGACGTTGAAGGGACGTGGCTTGGTTGGATATGTCAATGGCCAAACCAAGGCACCTGCTGATCCCTCCTCAAAGAAGTTTGCTATTTGGGAGATTGTCAACAACGTAGTGGCTGGATGGTAACAGCCTCCTTGACCGACCAGGTGTCGAACAATGTAGAGGCAATGGAGGGTGCTGCTGATATCTGGCGGACTTTGAAGGATATGTACTCAGACTCGGACAACCCTATGCGGGTCTTCCAACTACAGGATGAACTCGATAGGGTGGCACAAGACGAACGTACAATCTCTGAGTACGCAGCCCTGTTGAAGAAGTACTGGTCTGATCTGGATCACTATGATCCTCTTGGGATGGATGATGCACAAGTCGAACCGGCGTTTGCAAAACATTTTTCAGATGTTCCTGACGTATATTTCGCGACAACGGATGATGAAGTTCTTGAAGGGGCTCAACCCTGTGTTTCAGCAGAGAAGGAATGTACTACTCGCACAACCCACGCTTCCAACCTTAGAAGAAGCCATAGCTGCCATGGCACAAGAAGAAGCTCGATTGACGTTGATGCCCAACAAGGGCTACTTCCAGGGGAGAGCAAGCTGTTGTTGAAAAGTCTGCCCTTGTCGTCTTCAATCAGCCTCCCTCTGCGGACGGTGTTTGCCACAACTGTGGTGACTCGGGACATTACATTAGATTTTGTCCAAAATTCCTGCGAGGTCAGTCAAATGATCGCGGACGGGACCGTAGAGGACGTCGTGGTGGTAGAGGTAGAAGGAAAAATTATTTTGGAGGACACAAAGCAAATCTGGCGGAAGAAGGGGGAGACATTCAATTGGCTGAAATAACCCCTCGTGAGAGGGAGTTCATTGCGAGGTTACGAGGCACGAAGCTGGATTCGGACGACAGTCAAGTTACTCCTGGGACATCATCTATCTTAGGGGATCGCATCACTTGCTTTGCCAAAACCAGCACAGGTATACGTGCGCGTGCTCTTGCATCTGTCCATCAGCCAGGTTGGATTATGGACTCTGGGGCATCTCGCCATGTCACGGGGTCCCGCGGTGAGTTCCAGGACTATACTCACCTACTGATGCTGGAGAGTATTCAGACTGCTGATGGTACCTCCAGACCTGTCATGGGTAAAGGCACTGTCGCATGCACCCCTTCCCTCACTCTCACCAATGTCTTACATGCTCCATCTTTTCCTGTCAATCTTATATCTATTAGTGCCATTATCCTTGACCTAAATTGTACTGTTTCCTTTGACATTCCTATGGTAACTTTTCAGGAGAAGGGAACAGGACGACGACTAGGGACTGGCACATGGCATAAGGGGCTGTGATACTTGGACAGGACCGGACTGGACGAAGCATTGGCCTCTCTAGTAGCAGATGCACAACTGGACGCTTCACGTCGCAGTGTAGAAGACGAATTACTACACCACCAGCGTGTCGGGCATTCTTCCTTTCAAGTTATTAGTCGAATGTATTCGTCCTTATATCAAAGGGCTGATAAAGAGAAGTTATTTTGTAATGCATGTGAGTTGGGAAAACATACCAGGAGCTCGTATGCGAGCTCAGGGAATAGAAGTTCCGCTGCATTTGATATGATACATTCGGACGTATGGGACCCTTGTCCTACAACCGGTATTAACAGTTTTAGATGGTTCGTCACTTTTATTGACTGTTATACCCGCGTGACCTGGGTCTACCTTATGAAAAATAAAAGTGACGTCCTTGAGGCTTTTCAGGATTTTCATCGCCGGGTGAAACGCAATATAACGTTAAAATAAAGTATTTTCGGTCTGACAATGGGACTGAGTATACTAATAAGAGGGTTGCTGAGTATTTATCTACTCATGGAATACTACATCAAACTTCATGTGCCTATACACTGGCACAAAATGGTGTGGCCGAACGGAAGAACAGGCACCTGCTAGAGGTCGCACGGACGATGATGCTGGCTATGAATGTCCTGAAACACTTATGGGGGCAAGCTGTATTGACGGCCTCTTATCTCATCAACAGAATGCCGTCTCAGATATTGGACTGGAAGACACAGTTAGAGATGCTTACTGGTGCAACTACATACACTGTTTCCCTAAAAGTATTTGGGTGCGTGTGTTTTGTCCAAGATAATAGGCCAGGAATTGACAAACTAGATCCAAGAGCGGTTAAGTGTGTATTTGTCGGGTACACAGCGACTTAGAAGGGATACGCGTGTTGGAGCCCAGTTGAGCGGAAGATGTTTGTTAGCATGAACGTTACATCAGAGAACTGGAACCATACTATGGTTCGGATGCAGGTTCGGCGTTTGGTGACACACCTAACACAGAGGGTGTTAGACGTGAGGGGGAGATAATAAGTCCAAACGTGGTAGTCTGATCGGTCCCGTGCCCGGTCGTGGAAAATTGGACAAAAGGGGAAGATAGCAGTGACTCTGATACGGAGAATGAAGAAGAAGATACATATGTTACGCATGGGGAGACAAGAGAAAAGGAGCTACAAGTCTACAGAAGGAGACAACAGAAGCCCAGTATTGTGCCGTGTCCATTGCCTACTGTGACGTGCCCATTGTCTAGTCCCTCGTCTACTCCTGCCCCAACTCTTGAAGATGTTGCCCCCACACTGAATCACTCTGATTCTGATCCGGATCTCTCTGACTCGGATGGTATGATCTCTCCACCACCTATTGCTCCCTTAAGGAGATCTTCTCGCATCAATGCGGGTAAAGCTCCTAGTCGTTATGATGATTATGAACATGACATTGCCAATTTCTTGTCTTATTCTAACATTTCTCCGAATTATCGAGTCTTTATTGCATCGTTAGACTCTACTTCTTTGTCTAAGTGTTGACAGGAAGCAAAGAAAAATCTAAGGTGGAAAGCTGCAATGATGGAAGAACTTGGGGCACTAGAGAAAAATAAGACATAGGAGCTGGTTCCATTACCCAAAGGGAAGAAAACTGTGGGATGCAAATGGGTGTACACAGTGAAGGAGACACCAGAAGGAAAAGTAGAGCGGTACAAGGCGAGGTTGATTGCAAAAGGATACACACAATCATATGGCATCGACTATGATGAGACGTTTGCCCCGGTAGCAAAAATGAGCACGATAAGAACTCTGGTCTCCGTTGCAGCAAACTATGGGTGGAAGCTATATCAATTAGATGTTAAGAATGCCTTTCTCCACGGGGACCTGCAAGAAGAAGTGTACATGGAGCTCCCGCCAGGATGCTACGCGACAATCAGACGGAGGGACGTCGCGTGGAAAAGTGTGTAAACTAAAGAAGTCGCTATACGGGCTCAAGCAATCTCCTCGAGCCTGGTTCGACAGATTCAGAAAGGCTGTTACTGGCATGGGATACCATCAAACAAATGCAGATCATACAGACTTTCTTCAGCATGCAAGAGGCCACATTACTATACTTGTTGTATATGTGGATGATATAGTAATCACAGGTGATGATGAGGTCGAGATCACTAAGCTGAAATCAAAACTTGCGAAGGAGTTTGAGGTGAAGGATTTAGGAGCAATGAGGTACTTTCTGGGTATCGAGGTGTGTGACGGTGAACAAGAAATTGTTCTCTCACAAAGAAAATACGCACTAGATCTGCTAAAGGAGACAGGGATGCTGGGATGCAAAGCAACAGTCACTTCGATTGACCAGAAGTGCAAGTCGGGAGCAGAAGCAGGAGAGCCAGTTGATCGTGAAAGGTATCAAAGTCTTGTAGGGAGATTGATTTATCTGGGGCACACTCGTCCTGATATCTCATTTGCGGTGAGTGTAGTGAGTCGCTACATGCATGATCCAAGAACGGGTCATATGGAAGCAGTGTTTCAGATCATGAGATATCTGAAAGGGACGCCGAAAAAAGGGCTATGGTTCAAGAAGAATGGACGCATAGAAGTTGAGGGATACTATGATGCAGACTGGGCGAGTTGCATAGACGACAGAAGGTCTACCACGGGATACTGTATCTTTGTAGGAGGAAACCTGGTCTTATGGAGAAGCAAGAAACAGTCAATGGTAGCACGATCGTCAGCTGAAGCAGAATACAGAGCAATGGCTCTGGGAGTGTCAGAATTACTGTGGGTGAAAGCACTGCTGACAGAGTTGAAGCTGGATAAGGGAGCACCGTTACATCTTCTGAGCAATAGTCAAGCTGCAATAAGTATAGCCAACAATCCAGTTCAGCACGACAGAACGAAGCACATCGAGATCGATCGATTCTTCATCAAGGAGAAGCTGGAACAAGGGATACTGAAGATTGACCATGTTCGCTCAGAAGAACAAGTTGCAGACTGTCTGACTAAAGGTCTTAGTTCATTGAGTCTGTCAAAGCTATGTAACAAGATGGGGATGATTAATAGCTATCGTCCATCTTGAGGGGGAGTGTTGAGAATCAATAAGGGACTTTAGTCCCACAATGGAAAATGTAGTATGAAGAGGAGTTGGAACCTCTATAAGTAACAAGTAGTAGCCCATCAATAAAATCATCTATTATTCATTTTCTACTCTATTAAACATTTGGATCACTAGCAATGTTTTGGTTTATTGATATATATGACCAAAAACAGTGTTCACACACATTCCTTTTAACATATTTTCTGAGCCATCGAGGAAGGTAAAGAGTTTCAGCTGATGTAATACTTCTGTTTTACAAATATTTATGATAGATAATATCTGGAATTGGTATTGAATTCAATAGCCCACCATGTCTTTTTGCTGATAGTGATTATACTACAAGCCTACAATACTACCCATAGCACTGTAACCTTACTCTCTATATATAAATAATTTGGAACAAGTCATTTTTCCATTTCTAAGTCAACTGTATTAATCGAGAAATCAACAATAGATTAACTTACTAGACATCTATTGAGTATAAATGATGACAGAGTAAAGGCAAGACAGCAGCTCTTGCTATGACTACAGAGACCCACAATATGAAAGTCAACAGCTTGCAAACTCCTACCATTGAAAATTCTGGCTGACATTACAGAGACCCACAAACATATGTGAAAGATGATTGATGTGGAATAAATGCAAGGTTTAAAATCAGTAATTAAATTGAATTAAAACAAGTATCATTTCATTCTTTGCTAGATATCATATAATTTCTAGGTTCCCGAATAGGTGATTATACAAAGTAAAAAGCTATCACGCAAGCCTTAGAATTTTGTAGAAAGTTGGATCAAATTTTAATGTTCGAATCGGATTAGTTCTCCATGTAATTTTTAGAATGATACCAACAAGTTTATGTGGAAGAAAGCACTCAATTTTATTTATGGTTCAGCAATCCAGAGATAACATACTGGATGAAATTATGTAGTTATCTCAATTAATTGATTCAATTGAAAGGAAATCTAAACTGAATATTTTCGAATAGTTACCGAGTTGTTATATGTGTTGTGGCCGGTCGACGGAGCTGCAGGTGTTCGCAGGTGCGGCAGGAATCAGCAGGCACCACAGGCAGCTGTGGGCCAGCAGGAGTCGCTGACGGGTAGGGCTGGGCATACGGTTCAGGACCCGCGGTTCCGACCCAGCCCGAACCGTATATTGGTCAAACGGACCGGGTCCTAAAATTTGTAATTTAAACAGGACGGGACGGGACGGGTCGTGTCATATAAACGGTTCGGGGCGGGTCATAATCTGAAAATAAACGGGACCCCGGCCCGGCCCGGCCCGTTTGTAGGGGTAAATTAGAAATTTTACTTAAAACTCCTAAACTCAAAAGTAAAAACTTAACAAACTTACTACTACCAAACACAAAATTTTCTAGTTTTCTTCATTTTCACATTTTCCATGTACAGCCGGCCGGCCCTAAAGAAACGACTCTTCCTCGACGGCACGGCACCTCAACTCGAAAAACTCCGGTGACCTCGTCCTCCTCGACGGCTCCACCTCTACTCGAGTCCTCACTCATTGACGGTGCCCGACCACCGGTCCACCGTCATCCTCCTACCCTTTTCTCTCCTCCTTTCCGATTGAACAGCGTCGGACCACCTCATCCTCCATCTCCGACGAAGGTATGATTTAAACTTTGGCCGATTAGGGTTTTGACTATTTAGATTTTGAATTCATTTGTTAAGCTTTATTAGAGTTTTGACATATTTAGATTTTGGAGAAATTTTAACATTTAAACTGAGATGGCCTGGTACTCTATTACTTTGGATGTTTTGAAAGATCATAATGTTCTTATTCTCCATAATGCAAATATATGCCATTGAGTAATATTATTTGGTGTTCTTATGGCTTCTTCGTGAATTTCTTAAGTCTTCATCAGTGTCCAAATCCAAACTTTCTTCACCAACTGCCTGCTCAATGTGCTCAACTGCTCATTGTCCTATTAATCTAATATTCGCATCATATTATATGTCTCTTTGTGATTCCCAAGTTTTTTTTGTATATATCCATAATCCATCAATGATCTTGTTCTGTATCATGATTCATGAGGAAACATATTATTTTAAAATTTTAATGTTTCATATAACACTGGTGGATATATAACTTGCAGCTTGATATGTAACACAGTAACAGTGCATAATGGAAACTGGAAAGAGATTTTTTTAATACAGTTATTTTTTGAAGTCTCAAGTAGTTTTTTGAATAAAGGGATTTTTAATGTTTCATATAACACTACAGTCTACAGGTACATGTGATTTTTTTTACAGTTTTTTGCCTTTTTCTACAATTTTTGAATTTTGTACACTTTGGTATAAGACCCGTTTGGACCCGCGAATTTTTGTGGATTGGATCCGTTTCAAACGGGTCGAGTCGGGTCCGGCTCAAAAAAAAATTGACCCGCCCCGCCCCTCCCCTCCCCGCCCCGCCCCGCCAAAGAACGGATCCGGTTCAGGTCCATAAAAATTGGCCCCGGCCCGACCCGTGCCCAGCCCTACTGACGGGAGACTGCAGTTGCTGGAAATGAGTGGTGGCAGTGTTGTTCCGGCGTAGGAAGGAATGAGGGGGGTCGAGAATAAGAAGAGGGTTAAGAGAGAAGAAAATGTTCGTCTATCACAGCCATCAGGAAAGTGTTGTTCATCAAAAGTATTTTTTTTATTCATTCATTCATCCATTGATTGAGAGGAATAAATAAGCTACAAAATCCAACAAACTACTCTTCCTAGAGAATAGGTAAGCAAAAATAGACTCAACAACCAAACTACTTTTCCTAAAAAAAATAACTAAGCAACAAATAGACTCAACAACCAAACTACTCTTCCCAGTATTATAAATTTCGTTAGGCGAGTTCATTGCGCCAAAGGGACGCCGAACTTTTTTTTTTTTGATATCAGTTTTAAGTTACGTTAGATATATATTATGTATATGCTAACTTGAACACAAGTGATCTTTGCTAGTTTGGTTAGCAGTGAGTATATGAGTTTTTGACCTCATTAGATCACAGGTTCGATTTCCATTTCCTACAAATGTTTTTTTTTCCAGATTATTTTTATAAACCTAATCGAATGGGGGAGAGAGAGAGAGAGAGAGAGAGAGAGCAGCAGCCTCCTCCTCTCTACTCCTCCCTTTCCCTCTCCGGCTATGGCTCTCCCTCTCCCTCTCCTCTCCTCTCCTCTCCTCACACCACCGCACCACCACCACCACCACCACAACAGCACCACCACCACCACCACCACCACCAGCCACCACCAGCCACCGCCGCCGTCCAATCGTCCAAGGTTAGTTAAAAAAATTGCATTTTTCTGAAGAAAAAAAAAATGAAATTTCAAAACCGCCTAGCGCTGCCTAGGCCGGCCGCCTAGGTGGTTTCCGGTACGTCCGGAGGCCGCCTAGGCCACAATTTAGAACATTGATTCTTCCTAAAGAATAGGTAAGAAATACTTATTCTAACCAAGAGAGAACAAACAAGCAATAAAGAAAAAACAAACAATAGTAAAATCAAAACACAAAATCATCCTGACAACACGAACTTAGATGTTGATCCATAGCGAGGTTGTGTTGCGTCGCCTTCTACGTTGGAAGGTGTTCATGACTGGTTCGGCTGTGGCGAGTGACTCCCATGACTACTGTCATAGTACTCAAGTAGATCTGGATCAAGGCGTTGCAACTCCTCTCGTGTAATCCACGAATAATTAGATTTAGGACGACCCTTCCACCTAACCAAATAATGTTGACAACCATCATCTCTAGTAGAGATGATATGAACATCCAATATTCTATCAATATGATCTACTGATTGGGACCATGGAAGTATGGATAGTGGTAGAGAACTCTCTAGCAAAGGCTCAAGGGTAGGCTCACGTAAATCCACAAGTGGAGTATCTGCACTAATCGGGTAACCCTTGTAACACAGGCGTTGCCCTCGCAGCGACCAGCCGAAATCCATCATGTTTTACGAAACCCGCCTTTTTTATTAAAAGGACATCAAATTCTTATCTCGCACTATGACTGCTCTGCAGAGATAACTTTGCTGGATCACCTTTCAAAAGATCTTTGGACAAACTTAATGTTGTCCAAATATGAAAATCCATCTCTACCATCCACTAGAAATCATGCTACTAGCTCTCACTGTTGGAGAGCCATGAAGCCTCTATTACCTATAATCAAGCTACACTCAAGATGGATAATAAACAAAGGCAACTTACTGCTATCGTACATCAATAAATGGATCACCACTAATCTCAACCATTGAAAGACCAAGGAATGCCGATCAAGAATAAAGCGAATGACATCAGATGGGGAAAAATAACCCTGACATTTACCAGCAGTGTCATTGGTGCTTTAGTAACAATTAGTCATCGGTGCTTTGGTAACAATTTCATTGCCTCAGGATTCGGCGAAGTAGAAATAGGGAATGATTTGGTAAAATCCCACTCTTCTTGAGGGATCATATAGAAAGCGAGTCGCTTTGGATGCACTTTAGTAATCAATTCCAGGACTCTAGATTATGAACCAAAATCAGTAATGCCCTTTAAACTGAGAAAATTAGGGTTAAAATTACACATTTTCAACAGCCAGGTCATGCCATATAAGGTCTACAACAGACTAATTTTCTATTCTGAAGCAACAGAGCTTCATATTTTATCGTGAAAATTGCCAAAACAATTCTACCAGAGGTGGGGAACAGAAATGCAGATGCCTTTTCACATTAAAAAAGGAGGGAATGGAAAACATAGAACATCAAAGATAACACTTCAACCTCACTCTTACCATGCCCCGTCTCTATTTGATCGAGCCTCAAATTCCAGCTCCATTAGTTCAGGAACCTTCTCACCTGTGTCTACAAAATATCATAAGAAAAACTCTGCAACTTCAATTTCACAAACTTCATAATCAACTGAAACTCCTAATCATATATAAGATTCTACCCCAAAAAAAACAATAATTGATCTTCTATCTGTATTATTTTATCTTTAACCATATTGTATTCCACTGATAGCTCAATATGTGATAAAGGTGCAAAAGGAAACCACCCACTCAGAAATTCTGAAGACAAGGATTCTTCAAAGAAATTAGCTACTTGAAGCGCGCACACACACACACACATACCCCAAATACTCCCTCAAGTAATGAGTCTAGAAGTTAGTATGTGAGTTAGCGGTTAGGGGAGTATGAGTAGTAGTCAGAGGAGTCTCATTTGTACATTTACACTTTTGGATCAATACAACTACCATTTTCAATACACACACACATGAAGAAGCCTAAAAGAATCCCAGTAAGGTTACAAGGAGGAAGCAGAACTTGAAAGATCTATAACACGATCAATAAAAATGCATAATATAAGTTGAGGCATGTATTGTTGCAAAACATCAACTGCAATCTGCAAGAAGTGAAAAACATGATAACTACACTCATGACACCAGTCATTAAGCATTTATTCAGATACAATATATTTATATAGCAAATATCAGGCTACATGATGAAGATGTCATATTCAAACCGTAAACTGCACCATGAAAGATACTCTAAAGTACTTAACATGTAACATAAAGCACCAACTATGAAATACCATAGTTTGCAGGATCGTAACCGATACGATACTGTCAATGTCGATAAGTAAGTTTTAGCATATCCCAATCCGATAACAACCGTTATCGATATTGACCGATGCCGATGTTGGGGGTCTCTTTTTCGCTCAATTCGGCGGAAGAAAAAAAATTAAACGAAAAAATATAGACAATGGAAAAATAATGTCAACACAATGGTTCAGTTGTACTAAGGTTGACAATGTTACAATGTGCGATAAGATTCCTTATCGATGAATTGTAGCCATTAACATTTGTCGAAGTTGTATGTCTATAAACTCACAACATTCATAAATTAATATTATCCAATTCAAAACTATTTATTGTGGTTGCACTATGTCTAAAGGCAAGCAAATAAACAATTAAAATATTATTCCATTTAAAATTATGTCTATTACAAGTAGAATGCTATTACATTTAAAATTAACGAGAAACAACATATGATCTATAAAATTATGTCTAAATATATCAAATATTTATCTAGCTTCTTAAAATATTCTTTATCATTATTGGCACCAAAAAACACGATACTCTGATCCGAAAGTGAGGATACTACCAAACCGTCGATATTGATACTCATAGGACAGGTCCGAAACCGATTCCGATACTACGAACCTTGATGAAAACATAAACTCAATACCTAATCCTTTACGCCTATCCCCATCAAAAGGGAATCACGAATCAGCTCGCGATCAGACATTTAATTCAAGGGAGCTCCAAAAATACATTTTTATGACTCGCTATCAACCATAAGTCAACCTCCATACATTGTGCACAAGTTCCTGGCAGCGGCACTAGAGCAAGATATAAATTTGTTGTAAAATCTACAACTACCAATGGCAAGTTATGAGGCTTTCGTTTGTCAAACAGTTAAGCTCATGCGACCAGGAAGCCTTCCGCGTTTCTCTACACTAGGAAGAAACATAAAGGCAAGCAGATAATGAGTCACTGTAAGGATTGAGCCCCCAGAAGCAAAACTTATATCCTCTAAGTAGAAGTGTCTCAGTTATTAAAGCAAAAAATACCTATAATTTAAGTCTATTCCAATCCCTCTCGCCACAAGAAAAACAAGACTAAATTATAGGAGTGTAAAAGAGACGACCTATACGAGGAGCCGGGTAAGGCTCGGCTCACTAGGAAGCTCAGAAGCCAAGCTCATGAGCACAAGCTTGAGCCTAGAATAAGGCTCATTTAGGAGGTCAGGTGTATTTGGATTAGGTTAGCGAGCATGCTCATTTATAATATATTACTTTTTAATGTTTGCTATCAGTCAGTTTGTATCGGGTGCAATATGATGCTATACTCATAAATAGTAACAGCAAATATATTAGTGTACTTTTTACCCTTTACTTATAAATTGTTTGAGTTTATGACCAAGTTGTCACTGAATGCTTCATGATGCTTCATATTGTTGCTCAGTTTCAATTTATCCTTATAAGTGTGATTATCTTAATTTTCAATCAATGTCTATGGAACAATGAACAATGCATGTTATAGTGCACGCTAGAGACACGTATCTTGATTCAATAACCTAGCCATTACTACATAATTTATTTCATGATCTTATTGTCATCATATATGCTAAAATTAACTTTTTTTAGAAACATTGCATTCCTAATTTTAGTTCTATTTACTTCACATCCCCGATATTTTAGCTTTTTTCATACAAGTGACCATAGTACCACTCACAAATTTGAATTTAGATATAAGAAGTTAGCTTATTTCTTCTCTCTCCAATGATGACTGATGGCCCCTGGTTGTAGGTTTCTCTCATAAATCATAATTGTGTTTGATAAAAATTTATTTTGATTTTACCAATTGTCTCCCTTAAATTATACCATTTAAACAATAAATTAAGTAAAAAAGCCATACTTAGAAAAGGTTCGAGTCTAATCCTCAACAAAGACATTTTGCTATATACTTGCTCACAATGCTTTAAATTAAGGCAAAGCATCCAAGTTTATTCCAAATCATCTACATTTAATGTGGTGCATTATACTTTCAAGAGCATTCCAGGGGTGTGGTTTATGATTCTGATCAAATCTTGATATTACATTAGGTACTCTGTGACCTCAAACAAAAGCTTCATTCCATTGGGCAAGGACAATCAGTCAGTTCACCTCAAATAAATTTTGGGGTTAATTACACTAACCCCCTCCCTATTTTTCATGAGTATTATAGGGACTACCCTTATTCCAAAAATAATTACACTGCCCACCCCTCTCCTTTATAAATTTTATTAACCATAGGGGTGATCAGTGTTATTAGTTTCTACAGAAAATAGAAATTATAAGGGGTGTCCGTGTAATTAGTTTCAAAGCAGGAGTGGTCCGTGTAATAAGTGTAAAACATTGGGGTAGTTAATGCAATTAACCCTTTTGCCTTATGTACATCACCCTTCCTCTAGGAGTTCGCACTAAAGCTTCATTTCATTTAATATTCCTCATGCGTAATTTAGGTAGCCAATTCAATTTCCTAAGTTGACAATCACATTCCATTGGATCCCCATGCACTTGCACAAACCAAATGACTGGTCCTATTACAAGTCAAATCAACATTGCATATGCTAGATAGTGGTCTAATCCTTCCCAAATGATACAATAGATGGAGTGAATAAAACCAAACCTAGTGGCTACACAATTTAAGCTCATACAACCTTCCACATTTTCCCATGGCTAAGAAAGAGTAGAGAGAGAGAGAGAGAGAGAGAGAGAGAGAGAGAGAGAAATGGTACAAAATTAGGCTAACATATAAACTTAAGTGACTTGTTTTTGCAATGCTCTGAAAGAAATTCATAAAAAGTGATAACTTAGAAACATAAGACATGAGGGGGGACATAATTAGGGACCTTTGGGCATGTCAGAAGAACACTCGGGAGCATTGTTAGAAAGGCTTGCATCAGCGGCATTAACCAATTCTTCTGAAGAACTAGGCGAGGTAGTGGCTCCAATTCCAGGGATTTTACGCTTGTGGAACCATCTTTGAACCTATTATGACATAGGCAAAAGGAAGATGTTGACATTAGAAAACTGATAAATTAGCAACACAAGGTTTCCACTTGGGGGAGGGGGAGTGTGGCTACCTGTTTCATTTGTATGGCCCTGTTTCTGGATCTATTTGAAGCATGACTGTAAAATGATATCATAATGCAGGAAAGTCAAAATCACATACTGTAATTGACATGAAAAAACATCAAACTGTATGGAGTCATTGCCTATTGCATATTTTCTACAATCTAATAGCAAAGTTTCAATTACAAACATATATTGAACTTGTAATCAAGAAGATAAAGCACCTGAAAGAGTCATAAAAGAAAGTGCAAGGGTACTCACTTGAGTTCCTCTGTAAGCTTCTGAAGGAAACTTTCATCTGACAATTCCTCTTTGCCCTCTGCACGCAACTTTTCCATCTGTCTGATCTGTTCAAAATCCAAAAAGGGTGCAAACAAAACATAAAGGTTGTGCACAGTGGCCCTAAGGGGTCGTTTGTTTGGCTGCAAAAGCAAATGCACCAGCATTTACACCAAATCTAGCGTCTGTTTGGCTGTAAATGGAGGCATTAATGCAACAAAAGCTGCAATACATATACATTAAGTCCTGAAGTATTTGCTGCATCCATTTTGGCTACAACACCAATTACAGCAACAAATGCTGCAAGGAATTTCCAGATACAGGGAAGCAAACATCCCTAGATCAAACTATCATGTTTGCAGTGTTCATAATGAGCTTTATCAGCTTTTACAGAATAATGAAGAAATAAGTGCTTTCACAAATAAAATTCTGGAGATATGCTTCTCATGATCTCTCACTGTACAAAAACAAAACAGGCTTTAGGAAGTTGCACATAAATTCCTAGAAAGATGAGAATTCAAGTGCGTGTAAGGAAACAAGAAGAACCACAGACAAGCTGTGAAAAAGATGATACTTGAGAACGCTGCAATGATGGAGCATGTTATGGAGCCTTAGTGATTTAGTACTTAGTAATGTCAATCACTTTCAAACATGCTAGGAACTTTGAAGTTTCAAGCATCAAATAGCTTGACAAGGCATTGAACTTAGGATACTGGTAAGGAAGATATAAAGGTTGTTCAGATCAAAAGTTGTTGAAAACTTGAAACAGGTAATAAATTGCTTCTCTTGTTTCACACTTCTATGATACCAGCTCTGTGATGAAGTCGTGTTGAACTTGTGCAGTAGACCTAGAATCAGAAGAGACTCGTACCTAAAAGAACAATAGTCAAAAGTTGTTGAATTCCAACTCTCGTTGCACACCAGTTTTCTAAAACGACTAACTTGTAAAGAAAACAAGGTAATAAAACATTGTTTCAGAATTTCCGTCTCCCATAAGATACATGCCGGATCATACTGCAAAAGAAAAGTCAAACAGAAGTTTCTCATGAAACACCATGAGATATTTTACCCATACCTTATCTTTCTCCTTTGTCTAAAGCAGAAGACAGAATATTCTCCTTTCCCCTTTGAGAGGTGGAATGCCTTTATTTGCATGTCATTGACAATGCATAAATCATTCTTAAATGCACCAACAACAAGGCCTTTACTCCCAAATCTTGGGCCGGCAATATGAATTGTTCTCTTCCGTTCTGCCATACAAGGGTCCTCTCTCAAATATTAGTGTTCTAAAAATCGGCCTAGGCGGCCGCCTAGGCGCTAGGCGGCCGCCTGCCGCACCGAAAACCCCCAAATCGGCCTCCTAGGCGCATGTTCGGCCCTAGGCGGGCCTGTTCGACGCCTAGGCGGGCCTGTTCGGCCAAGTCGGCCCCTGTTCGGCCTATTCGGCCAAAGCGGAAAATTCAAAATTTTGAATTTTGAAATTTCAGAAATTTGAAATTTCAGTTTTGAAAATTCAAAAAAAATCAGATTCTAAAAAAAATCATTAAATTCAATAATAAATATATAAAATTTCAAATTTCAAAAAAATTCAAAAAAAATATCAAAATTTTTCAAAAGTCAAAACCCAAAACTTCAACAAAAAAAAAAAAAAATCGTGCAGCCGCCTAGGCGCCCCTTTGCCTCACCGAATCCGCCTACCGAAATTTATAACACTGCTCAAATATTAGCCGGTCATGTCTTGCTTGCACATCCACAATCCAAAATGATCATCATCACAGTTACAAATCCGAACCCTCCTCTTAGTTGGTTCAAACCATCTTTATATAATTTCATCCCGCCTTCACTTCAACTAACACCACCTTCAACCACCTCCAACCACTGCACTTGTTGCTTAATGCTTATCATGTCCTTTGATGTATTTCTTCACTAATCCATCTCGATATTAACATTTTAGCTACGGTCTTCTTCTTGACATGTTTCTCAAATTACCTAACATTCTGATTCCCGACGCACACATCGTCTTGCGAAACATACAACAGTTCGACTTCAAAACTCTCTTACGATCACAAATTGCTCAACTAACACTCCTCCACAGCTCGAAGCGCTATAATAACAACATATAGCTACGACGCGAACAGGCAATAAGTGAACCATCAGTGAAACCCTAACTTCCAGAAAACTATGCTACACTTGCCACTCAACCGCACAACAAACTACAACAATAATTAGGTGGATCTAAACCCAAACATGAACTGAGAATAACAAGAGAATTACAAATGTATCGTCAATAATAAACCTAAAATCAACAAAACCCTAGTTAAGAATCTACCAGAAAAGTTATTAAAAAAAAGAGGAAGAGAAAAATCACCTCGAATTTCGAGAACTGGACTCTCCTCGCCATGAAATCGAAGAACTCTAGAAGAGTTCAAATCCAAGAAACCGACATTTTTGGAGGGGGAATTATAATTGATGGTGGAAGAAAATAAGAAGAAAGGAAGAAAAAAAAAAAAAAAGCGGCAAACGGAGAAAGAAATAATGGGAGGGGGAAATGGGGGGCAATTTCGAAATTGAATAAAGTATATGGGGGTTGTTTTGTGCGTTTCTGGAAAGTGCGCTGATTGCTTTTCACATAGACGCCCTTTGTAAGTTTTGGGAATTTTGTGTGAGCAAATACACTGTCCGAACTGCTCGTATGCCAATTATGTCCTTTTCTGATAAATATAACTTTTTTATACATAATTATTTAATTTTTAAATAAAAAAATATATTAGTATTTTAAATAGATAATATTGTAACATGAGAAGTTTTGGAGTCTTTGGATATGATATCCGCTCTCCAAATATGGAGGGTGATGATAAATGATCAGAGAATTGCAAAAATTACTATAAGATGATACACTTTTTACAGTTTTAGAAATGTCAACATTCTGATAGTCCTCTGTATATTTAGGATTTCTAAATTTTTGACAGACGTGTGTATGCATGAGATAAATTATGGTTGTTAAATTTTGACAATTTTAAAACTAGCAAGGACTACAAAAAAAATTAACGGTCCTAAATATACACATCACTAAAAAAAAAATTATTGTGCCAAAAATATATATAGTACCATAAACATTTGTTATATTTTATCATTTTATCATATAATGTACGGGTAAAGTGCAAAAAATCCCTCGTTAAATGTACGCATTTTGCGTAGAAAGACCTTTTAGAATTTTTTTGGCAGTTTGCCCCTCCTTAGATTACAAATCCGCTCGATTAAGCCCATACAGCCAAATTTTAAAAATTTTATACCTAAAATATCTCTGTCCCCCTCTAACCCCTCCCCCCCGGCGGCGCCGGCGCCGGCGAGCCCCCAGTCACCCCGATCCCCCTCCCCCCCCGCCGGCGAGCCCCCAGCCCCACCCGACACCCCCCCCCCCGATCCCCCCCCCCCCCCCCCCCCCGCCGGTAAGCTGTCACGTCCCGATTCCGTAGAATCGATAGTCGTCCCCCGGATGTGATGTCGTGCGAACCTAAGTTGTGATCGCACAAGGCGCATTCATAAGGCTATCCGAAACACAACATCAAGTTAGAGTACGCAGAGAAATTGATTGACACATTTAAAATAGAAGTAGACATTTCATTGATAATAAAACTTTATTTACATTGACTTCATTACATTCATTGCCGTACGGGCTACAACATGACTCGACTTACAAAATGAACGCCGATGAGATAGTCGTTCCATACATTACACCCATTTTTACAAGCAAAATAGTTACACTTTCCACCTGCGATCGAAGGAAGCTGAGTCGCCATCTATTCTTCTTTGTACTGAATGCGGAGTCTTCAAAAGGAATCCAGAAACAAGCCTTCACAAGCAGACGAGGCTTCAAAAGTGTCCACGCCGCCTTGAGATTTTAAGCGGCACGCCCTTCGTGGTTTGGGGTACCTGCGTGGAGAGCGAGGATCAGTACATTACACTTTGTACTGGTGCGTGGCTATTTAAGTTCCAAGCTCTCATTTGGTTGAAGAGTTTATATGACTTAATGTATGAATGTTTCTAACCATCCTAATGGATTTCAACAAGCACACGTCTAGCATAATGAAATTTACGTTGAACTTACCCGCGGCGGACCGCGCCGCGCCTTATGAAACTTACCATGTTCTTCCCTGTCAATTGTTAACATTTTTTCATATCAAGTGCAAAATGTACGTGTGATTGGTCATTGGCATCACAAGCCATCCTGGACGTATAGCTATGTTAATCGAGGTCCTTTCAACGCAAGTAGCTAGCTCCGTTGCAAGTTCCCGCTTAACCTGTGCTGAAACCTTATGCACGACTATACCATGTTTTCTCCTAGGCCGAAACGGTCCCGTGGCCTCGGGTTGCCGCTCGAGGAAACTATCGCCTTGTCGACAAGTTGTCCATAATCGTGCGAAGACATATTTTTCTTTTAGTTATTAAGACATAGCCTACATTCTCTTTGAAAACTCAATTCTTTTTCCGTGTTCGTGCCCTTGCATTTATCCTTTCATTCGCAACAACATTATCGATTTACCTAGGAAGGGGGTCGAGAAGAGAAGGGCCAGCCACTCACCTTGAGTTTACTTCATGCGAGAGAACTTGTTGGTCGCGCTAGACGTCGCCTACGCGATTACCTGAAATCGCACAAGCAACCGATTAGAACACTACATTATTCAAGAAGTTCGATAGGAAATACGAGTTCGAAATGCAAGCCATGAAAACCATCAAAAACATTCACGAAAACGCATTCAGAAAACAAAGCCAAAACCAACGCAAGGGGAGTGAAAAGTAGAGCAACGGGAGGTCTCTCCCGACTCAGCCGCAGAGTCAATCCTTGAGGCGCAGCCCGCTGAATATGGGACTTGGTTCCGAAGAAGACATTCCATAACGAGGAATGGATCTTAATTCAACCGTTCCCGTTCGATCGACTCGATCGATCCCGACCTATCGGTCCCGACCGAATCAATAGCGACAGTGTTCCTTTCTCGCGCACCCCGTGGATGGAGTACGGGGCACGATGTAGGGACGGGGCACTACACCATAACCAACTAAGAAAAAGTTTCGTCCTCGAAACTTAAAATAGAACCTACCTCTACGATAACAATGAAGAAAACTTTTCTTTCATTTCTGACTCAAGCTCCCACGTCGACTCTTCGACCGAATGGTTCCTCCAGAGGACGCGGACAAGAGGAATATCACGGTTGCGGAGAAGTTTATCCTTGCGCTCCAAGATTTGCACCGGCTCTTCGATATATGATAAGTCCGCCTTCAGGTCCAGCTTACCCAAATCCACCATATGGCTCGGATCATGCACGTACTTCTGCAATTGTGATACGTGGAAGACGTCATGTACCTCTGACAATGCATGCGGCAAGGCGATTTGGTAAGCTACCAGGGCGACTCGCTTCAATATTCGAACGGGCCAACAAATCTTGGGCTCAATTTCCCCTTCGCACCGAATCTGGAAACTTCCCGTATGAGCATGACTTTCAAGAATACATGGTCGCCTTCCGAGAACTCGAGGGGGCGTCGGTGCGTGTCGGCATAGCTCTTCTGTCGGCTTTGTGCTATCTTCAATCTCTTCCGTATTAACTTGACCTTCTGCACGGTCTGCTCCACCAACTCCGGACCAAGTATCTGTCGTTCCCCGACTTCATCCTAGCAAATAGATGATCTGCACTTCCGACCTTACAAGGCTTCATACGACATCATTTGGATGCTGGACTGATAGATGTTATTGTATGCAAACTCGGCCAGCGGTAGATGGACGTTCCAACTTGACTTCAAGTCGATCGCACAGAGTCGTAACATATCTTCGAAAATTTGGTTCACCCACTCTGTTTGGCCGTCAGTCTGAGGATGATAAGCTGAGCTAAACTTCAACTTGGTCCCCAACGCTGAATGTAGACTACTCCAGAAGTGCGCTACGAACCGTCCATCCCGATCAGAGACGATAGAAACTGGGACCCCGTGCAGCCGAACTATTTTATCAAGGTATATCTGAGCAAGGCGGTCGACGCTCCAAGTAACTTTAATGGCGATAAAGTGCGCTGACTTTGTTAGTCGATCGACGATGACCCAGACGGCGTCGTTTCCCGTGGTGTCCTCGACAAGCCAACAACGAAGTCCATAGTGATGTGATCCCATTTCCACTCTGGAATGGCAAGGTTCTGCATCTCTCCGCCCGGTCGTTGGTGCTCGGCTTTGACTTGCTGACAGGCCATACATTTTGACACAAAGAGCGCTACGTCCCTCTTCATGCCGTGCCACCAAAAGACAACGCGGAGGTCCTTATACATCTTGGTGCTACCATGATGCAAAGAATATTTTACATAATGCGCCTCCGACATTATCTCTTTTCTAAGTTCTGCATCATCCGGAACGCATAGCCGTCCTTTCACTCACATCACTCCCGACTCGTCCTCTGTAAAGTCGAACGCTTTTTCTGTCGATATCAGCTTCTGCATCTTCTCCAGGTATGGGTCGTCCTTCTGTGCAGACTTGATCCTCTCCAGTAGGCTCGGTTCCACCCGCAGTTGTGCCAGTTTTACGTCTCTGAAACGAACTCGGAGTTCAATGCCCATTTCTTCCAAGTCACGCAGTAATCGATCGTTGATGCATAACGAAGCTAAGTATTTTCGGCTCAGCATCCACTACCACATTTCCCTTGTCCGACGTGTAGTCGATTGACAAGTCATAGTCTTTGATCAGCTCGAGCCATCGTCTCTGCCGTAAATTTAATTCTTTCTGGGTGAAGAGATACTTGAGGCTTTTGTGGTCCGTATAAATCCTGCACGTCATGCCATAGAGATAGTAACGCCACAGTTTTAACGCAAACACAATCGCCGCTAATTCTAGGTCGTACGTGGGGTAGTTCTTCTCGTGCGGCTTCAACTGCCGGGAAGCTAAAGATATCACCTTATCCCGCTGCATGAGCACACACCCCAAGCCCTGGCCAGAAGCATCGTTGAAGATTTGAAATCCCTCCGTCCCTTCAGGAAAAGCAAGTATCGGGGCCAAAACGAGCTGTTGTTTTAGCTCCTGGAAGGAAGCTTCACAGTCGTCTGACCACTTGAATGCGACTCCTTTCTGGGTGAGACGAGTCAACGGCGATGCAATCTTCGCGAAATCCTTCACAAAGCGTCGGTAGTGTCCTGCCAAGCCTAGGAAGCTTCGAATTTTGCTAACTGATGCGGGCCGTCTCCAATCAACGACTGCCTCAACTTTCTTTGGATCGACTGTGATGCCTACGGCGGAGATGATGTGCCCAAGGAATGAGACGATATTCAGCTAGAATTTGTACTTGATTATCTTCGCATACAACTGATTCTCTCGAAGGGTTTGGAGTACCGTCCGCAGATGCTCTGCATGTTGCGTTCGATCCTTCGAGTAGACGAGGATGTCGTCGATGAAAACTACTATGAATTTATCAACGAACGGACGGAACACCCGATTCATTAGATCCATGAAGACGGCAGGGGCATTTGTCAGACCGAACGACATTACCAAGAACTCGTAGTGGCCATAGCGAGTGCGGAAGGCAGACTTCGGCACGTCATCTGGCTTGACTTTGAGTTGGTGATAACCCGATCGCAGATCAATCTTTGAAAACACTGTTGCACCTTTGAGCTGATCGAATAAGTCGTCGATACGGGACATGGGATATTTGTTCCGGACGGTGGCTTTATTCAATTCCCGATAGTCGATGCAGAGCCACATCGATCCATCCTTCTTCTTCACAAATAGCACGGGCGCACCCCACGGCGAGACACTCGGACGGATAAACCCTCCGCCGAGTAATTCTTGTAGTTGTGCCTTTAGTTCCTTCAGTTCTGCAGGGGGCATTCTGTACGGAGCCTTCGAGATCGATCGGGTGTCAAAAAATATGTTGATGGTGAACTCTATTTCTCGATCAGGCGGCATGCCGGGTAGCTCGTCCGGGAACACGTCTGGGAATTCTGCCACAACGTCGGTCTCACCCGCGTTTACACCATCCTGTCTCATGTCACGAACGGACGCCAAGTAGCCTTCGCATCCGAAATGCAGCAGCTTCCGAGCCGAGATTATCGAGATCACCATGCAGGTCGACGATGCTTCACCACACGAATAGCAGAATTCGGGCACTCCAGGTATGCGGAAGGTGACCTTCTTTCCTGCGTAGTCGATGTTTACGTTGCAAGGACCGAGCCAATCCATGCCCAATATGATGTTGAAGTCCTTCATGTCTAGAACTATCGCATCAAGACCGATCTTTTGACCCCCAATACATATGGTTCCTCCCCCGCAGGCTAAGTTTGTGAGTAGTGGCACGCCCGAAGGCATACTTACGCTAAGATCAAGGTCTAACAATATTACAGGAAATTTGTGCCCGGCGGCGAAGTCCGCCGATATGAAAGTATACGAAGCACCTGAATCAAATAACACACGAGCAGGTACATTATTGAAACTCAATATACCTGTCACGACAGTGTCGAAAGCGAATGTCTCATCTTGAGTCAGAGCAAAGACACGCCCCTGAGCATTAGGGTGTCGGTCTTGGTTGTTGGATTGAGTGGGCTGAGGAGGTCGGGGCGCATGTCCTCGATTCTCTTGGCAGTGTTGTTGTGGCGGGGCGTTACGATTGCATTTTTGGGGGCAATCTTGTTTATAGTGACCCTTCTGTCCGCAAAAGAAGCATCCCCCCTCGAGGACAAAGCACTTGCTCGCCTCATGCCCAAGGGAACCGCACTTGGCACATCGTGATGATGAGTTATGTCCCTAGTAACCGCCATGGTTCGGACGCTTTGATGCGTGATTGTTGCCTCCCGTATAGCTAGGACGTTTGCGATTGGAGTTGCGCACAACGTTGTCAGCACCGGAAGGATGCAGGCTCTCAAGGCGGAGAGCGTGATTCAGAGCCTCGCCCACGGTCTTGTACTCCGGGACCCCAATATGCGCACCGATAGAGCGTTGCAGACCCACTTCGAACCGTCGCACACGACACTCCTCTGTAGGCAGAAACTCACTGGCAAATTTTGACAACTTGTTGAATTCTGCGGCGTACTGTTCTACCGTCCGATTCCCTTGCTTCAATTGCATGAATTCATTCTCCTTCGCTTGACAAACGGCTGACGAAAGGTACTCGACTTCAAAAGCTTTGCGGAACGTGGCCCAAGAGATCGGCGCTGAGTTGTTGTCGCGTCGGATCGCTCGCTTATGCATGGCCCACCAGTCGTACGCGTTCAACCGTATCTGAAGTTGTGCTCAGGCGACTTGCTTTGATTCTTCAATGCCGAGAAGCTCGAAGTGATCTTCAAGCTCTTCCAACTAGTCGATTGCCATGGAAGGGCCTTCGGTACCGCTGAAGGAAGTACGACACACCTTCTTGAATTCTGACACTTCAAAGTTGTACTTTTTCGGTGCCGCTGGTTGACGCTCGGGAACCTCCGTGTCGACTTCAATGGGTTGGATTGTAAAACCCCTAAATTTCTACTATATTTTAGTACTGATTTTTTTATTTTTTATACGTCGCAAAGTCGTATTGTACGTCGCACGGGAATTTACGTTTTCGTATTTAGTCGTCGAGTGCGAATATGGGCGAGGTTCATATTTTTAGAAAAATGGTTTTGATTTTATCAATCGGTGATGGTTTCAAAATAATACGTATAATAAATATTTTTATTAAAAAGTTGTGAAAAGTATCTATCGAGATTGGCAAAATTATTATTTTTAATTATTTATAAAATACTATCTTATTTTATAGTGGTAAATAAAAAAAACTAGAATATGCCACTCGTGTAAAGCACATGAAAATTATTTCATGTATGTTTTCAAATTTTATTTTTATTATTTATAATAAATTATTTAACCATAAGGTGTTTTAAATATTTATGTTTTTTTCGAAATTAATTATTATTAAAATATTAGTGTTCATAAAAATATATTTTTAAAATTTGTTTGATTGATATTTAGATAAATTATTATGATTTAAAAATATGGATGTATTTTATGAATTCTATTTTAATATAAAGATTTACCTAGATTTAAACTGATTTGAAATTTGATTGAAATTGCTTTAAAACTATTTAAATTAATATGATATTTATCTATTTGGGCTTTAAATAAATCATAATATTTATCCAATTGGGAATTCCCATATCCTATAAATAGGCAGGTACTCCTCCAAATTTTTTTATCATTCACCAATTCTCCACAAATAATTCTCAACCCCCGTGCACCGTGTCCGTGTTCCCTCCCCGTCTTATTCCATTTTTTTTACACATACAATTTCAACCTCTTCGGACACACCCCGACACGATTCAATAAATTCCTAATCCTAGCCTAGTCTTCGCTGCTTCTGCCCCTGTCGACCGCCATCACCACCTTCGCCCCATCACCATCCTCCGTCCCATAAAACCTTCTGACCTCGCCAACTCGGCATCCCCGTCTCCCTGACTTCCTCCCCAGCACAACCCTGGCCATCGTCGTGGTCACTCTCCGACATACCCCTGTCCGCCCATCCATTGCCACCACCACCGAACTATCGGCCCAACCCACTCCACCTCCCTCTGCCTACCTTCTCCAGCCACCGACTACCACCACCACCGCCAAATTACATCAACACCATCATCATCAATTCCCCGACCACGGCCAAGTTGGTCGCCACCCAAAATCCTCCACCCACACACTGCCAAAATTACCACGAGAGAACAGTAAAGGGGAAAACCCTTACCCAAAGTCGCCGTCGCCGCCGTCGGCGCAAGCCGTTCGCGTCCGCTCTCCTCCTTCACCTTCCTTTTCCGCCTGCGACCGCTGGACGCCGTCCCTACGTCGGAGAGCGCGCCCATCGAGAACCACGCTCCTGACCCATCCGCCTTCGAACTTCGGCCACCCATACGCGCCATCGCACACAGCCGGTGGTTAGGTCATCGTCCCCGCCACGACTGTGCCGACGCCGTTCGCTATAGCTCCGCCTGGCCTCGCCTTCCAACCGCAGCCGCGTCGACCGCGCCGACGCGCGCGTCCGCCTCCTCCGCTGCCTCCTTTTCAGACCGGCATGCCACCGCCCCGAGCTCGTCCGTCTCCCCTCCGCTCTCCTCGATTTCCTCGCCTCTCCCCCTCAAAAAACCCTCTCCCCATCGCGTCCTTGACCTGGCCGTGCGCTCGTGCACCCCTCCGCCGACCGAACGGTGATCGCCACTCTCCTCCGTTCGCGTCAGGCCGCCGCTCCCCGCTCGCCGCCGCCCTAGCTGCCGAGCTCCGCGACAAGCCCGACCCCCTCCGTTCCTTCTCTTCACTCTCCCCTCACCGCCGGCCGGGAATCCGCGCGCCACCGCACCTCTCTCCCTCCGCCTCTTCTCTCCGCTTTCTCCCTTTCCTTTTTCAATTGGTTTTCTTTCTCTCTCCTCTTTCTAAATAAGGAGAGCCTGTGGATATTTTGGTTTTGTTTTTTTTTAAATGTTCTCTTCTTCTTTTTTTGTATTAGTTATAATTATAATAATAATTATATTTATTATTATTATTATTTTCCTTCTTTTTTTTGTTGCATCTGTTGTTATAGTTATAATTATTATATATTATATTACGGTTAGTATTAGTTATTTATAATGTTCCATTAAAAATAAATACATATGGAGTAAATAATTTCCTATTTTGTACATCCAGTGTTATTGTTTATACTATGTACATATGTAAATATATATTGTTATAAGTATTATTATCATTAATATATATTGTTATAAGTATTATTATCATTATTATTATCTTATGCTTTATTAAATATATATAATTAATATCTCAAAAATATATTGTTGTATTATGGTATTTCAAGTATGTCTTTTGACTTCAAAATTATTATCGTAATATTTTCTAAAATATAGTTTGACCTAGGATATATTTTCATATTTTCAAAGTATCTGTTTAGAAATTATTTTGATTAATGAGATATAGTTTTCAACTATAATAAATATTTTTCAAAAACTTATTTATTTATATATAAAATTTCTTTTGAATATCTATTCTTATCCATGACCAATCGTTTGTTTCCTATCCCATGGTGAATCTCGAACTTCCTTATATTGTTCCTAACTGATTTGACTATTCCGGACCCAATGACATAACCCGTTCCATCGTCTGAGATCATCTTGTGTCATTTTGACATTCTGTGCCGATATGATCATATCACGTCGATCAACTTTAAATCAAACTGAGAGGTCGTCTTGCGTAGTTGTAAGACTGAAGGCGATCTTGTGCCACCTTTATTGTACCATACCAGGCAGCTCACCAGGCGTCACAACAGGCAAGTATACCTTGCTAATTAACTGTCAAATTATTTATTTTTTGTATTATTATTTTGTTTCATATTGTTAGTTTTCTTTGTTATAAACTGCGCGTCCAAGCCATACTTGGGTGCAAGCGACTCTATTAGTCGTTTTACTTTATTATATGCATGTTAACTTAGTGTTAGCGGACTACCTTCTTGTTGGGGGATATCCTTATATCTCCTTTGGCTGTGACACTCACACTACACGATTGAGACATGTTGCTAGGTGCACGACTTATTGACTAGCTATCTCTAAAGTCGTGTGACGGAGATGATCGTAACTGCTATGACTAGGATTTTAGAGACTCAAGCAGTTACAAAATTGGACGAGCCATGGACATGACTTGAACAGTATGGGAAATATTGGGGGAGGACAGTCGCTAGTGCGTATGGGAAGCCAAACAGGTAAACCACAGTCTCCGGATGGAACTGTGGCGATATATTTGCAGATACTCTCTGACGTTTTGGACGTTACGGCTGGATACAGATGACTGGATGCCAGTTACGTACACATAGCCTAAAATCCTACCCATGCGTATGAAAGTTGTCCTCTAAATTATACATTAGGCGGTTAGAATTTCCTTTGCATATTTGTGTCTAGGGTAGTCTTTTATATATTATTTTATTATTCTGACAGTTCATATTAGCTTATTCTTTCTGTATCTTGCAACATCTTCTGAGGACCTAGTTTTTCCCCAGGTGTGTGCTTTCATAATTTACTGCTGGTGTTCTAGCCAAGGCCGTGGTCTTCTTCATTCTTTCGAAGACGATTGCGTTTGGTTCGTCTTGCCATTTTATTTATCGATTCTTATATTTTTTTTTATTGAGATAGTTGGTAGTGGACTTTGTCTCCGCCCAACGATTGTATCATAAATATTCAAGTTGATTTTTATATTATTATTCTTTTTATTGTGGATGAGATTTAGTTTGCCTTGGATTACTATATTTTACAGCTTATGTATACATACAAGGTCCCTGTACTTCGTATGTATACAGCCGGTATGTCTACGTACTTAGTCCTATGTATTTTGGGACTGGGGCATTACATGGATCGTCGGCACGGTGGCAGTAGGTACGGTGACGGTAGGCGCAGTCGCAGAATTTCCGTTGGCTGCCATTGTCTGGACGATCTGCTGCAGGGTATCCAGCTGCTTTTGTTGAAGTTTCGCATATGCGTCGAAGCGAGCTTCGAACTGGGCCTGTCGTTCCTCTTTCTGTTGATGTCGGTTCTCGGACTGGTTCCGCTACGCCTCCATCATGCGCAGCATCCTTTCGATGGTATCGTTAGAAGGTCCGGCCTGCGAACAACGCGAACTACTGGAGTCGCTAGAAGCGCTCTGCTCTCTCTCGGCCGTGGGTTCCGTCACTTCTGCGATACGAAGGCAAACACATCAGTCATAAATTATTACAGACTCATTGTATGAAATAACTTATCTCATCGATACGAGGTCAAAGGATGTAAAGCCGTGCTCTGATACCATTATGTCACGCCCCGATTCCGTAGAATCGATAGTCGTCCCCCGGGCGTGATGCCGTACGAACCCAAGTTGCGATCGCACAAGGCACATTCATAAGGCTATCCGAAACACAACATCAAGTTAGAGTACGTAGAGAAATTGATTGACACATTTGAAATAGAAGTAGACTTTTCATTGATAATAAAACTTTATTTACATTGACTTTATTACATTCATTGCCGCACGGGCTACAATATGACTCGACTTACAAAATGAACGCCGATGAGATAGTCGTTCCATACATTACACCCCTTTTTACAAGCAAAATAGTTACACTTTCCACCTGCGATCGAGGGAAGCTGAGTCGCCATCTATTCTTCTTTGTACTGAATGCGTAGTCTTCAAAAGGAATCCAGAAACAAGCCTTCACAAGCGGACGAGGCTTCAAAAGTGTCCACGCCGCCTTGAGATTTTAAGCGGCACGCCCTTCGTGGTCTGGGGTACCTGCGTAGAGAGCGAGGATCAGTACATTACACTTTGTACTGGTGCGTGGCTATTTAAGTTCCAAGCTCTCATTTGGTTGAAGAGTTTATATGACTTAATGTATGAATGTTTCTAACCATCCTAATGGATTTCAACAAGCATATGTCTAGCATAATGAAATTTACGTTGAACTTACCCGCGGCGGACCGCATCGCGCCTTATGAAACTTACCATGTTCTTCCCTGTCAATTGTTAACATTTTTTTATATCAAGTGCAAAATGTACGTATGATTGGTCACTGGCATCACAAGCCATCCTGGATGTATAGCTATGTTAATCGAAGTCCTTTCAACGCAAGTAGTTAGCTCCGTTGCAAGTCCCCGCTTAACCTGTGCTGAAACCTTATGCACGACTATACCTTGTTTCCTCCTAGGCCGAAACGGTCCCGTGGCCTCGGATTGCCGCTCGAGAAAACTATCGCCTTGTCGACAAGTTGTCCATAACCGTACGAAGACATATTTTTCTTTTAGTTATTAAGACATAGCCTACATTCTCTTTGAAAACTCAATTCTTTTCCCGTGTTCGTGCCCTTGCATTTATCCTTTCATTCGCAACAACATTATCGATTTACCTAGAAAGAGGATCGAGAAGAGAAGGGTCATCCACTCACCGGGAGTTTACTTCAGGCGAGAGAACTTGTTGGTCGTGCTAGACGTCGCCTACGCGATTACCTAAAATCGCACAAGCAACCGATTAGAACACTGCATTATTCAAGAAGTTCGATAGGAAATGCGAGTTCGAAATGTAAGCCATGAAAACCATCGAAAATATTCACGAAAACGCATTCAGAAAACAAAGCCAAAACCAACGCAAACGGCGTGAAAAGCAGAGCAACGGGAGGTCTCTCCCGACTCAGCCGCAGAGTCAATCCTTGAGGCGCAGCCCGCTGAATATGGGACTTGGTTCTGAAGAAGACATTCCATAACGAGGAATGGATCTTAATTCAATCGTTCTCGTTCGATCGACTCGATCGATCCCGACCTATCGGTTCCGACCTAATCGATAGCGACGGTGTTCCTTTCTCGCGCACCCCGTGGACCGAGTATGGGGCACGATGTAGGGACGAGGCACTACATGAGCCCCCAGCCCCACCCTCCTCGCTGGCGAGCACCCCCCCCTCCCCGACCCACCCCCCCCGTCCGACCCCCCACCCCTCGATTCCTTCCTCGCCGGCCCCGACCCCCCTCGCTCCCTCGTCGGCCCCGACCCCCCTGCTACTCCTCGCCGGCGAGCGAACCCCCGACCCTCCCCCCCACCCCCCACCCCCCTCCGCCTCCCTCATCGGCCCCGACCACCCCCCCTCCTCCCTCGCCGGCGAGCGCACCCCCCTCCTCCTCCTCGCCGACGAACACAGCCCAAACAGCCGAGGAAGGAGGGAGGATAAAATTGTCATTTGGGGGCAAAATGAGCATATTTCATACTTTTAGAAATTTTAAGAGCATGGGATCTTTTAGTGCAAAAAGCGGGAATCTAACGAGGGGTTTTTTGCAATTTAACCTATAATGTACCAATGAACGTAATGAATAAATACAAAAAAATTTCTATCTCTCTTCGTGTTCTCTTTTAGCTATATTGTGTTTTGAAGGAAGAGCATAACTAAGAACCCATCTATATAATAAAATAAAATAATATTTTATGTCAAAACATAAAAGGAAAGGTTATAAATGAAAGATAGGTTGTTACAAACAACTATACATGTATATGTCAACAAAAGATCTTAAAAATAATCAAAATAATATTAAATATATTATTAAGTAATAATGAAACAATTTCAAAATAGAATTATCAAAGAATGTGAAAGGCAAGAAAATAACTAGTTATTGAATATCATAGTCCGAACCTATAATTCATATGGAATTTACATTAAAAAGTAAAGTTTCATTGTGATAGTTTTCTTAAAAAGAGTTTTGACAAACAAAACTAATATAAACCAACTCTTTGTGTTTGGAATTTAGTTTGTAAATCCAGCTATGCTTGGACATGTATAATAAAAGGGTCCAGCTATACACACCCCAACACTTACTTAGCACACCCCATTTAAAAAAAATCATATTCTACCCTTGCTGAGCACACCCCATGCTCCCCTCCCCTCCCCCCTCCGCCGACCATTCTCCTCCTCCTCCGACGACGACCCTCCCCCCCTCCGCCGACCATCCCCCTGCTCCCCTGTGAGCCCTTGAACCAAAATTTCTATTAAATATTTTTCTATTATTATTACTATTGTTATCCCCAACCATTATATATATATTGAAGTTTCTTAAAGGAATTTAATTGCCACATTACAAGTAGACTACTAGTAGGGTGTTTGTGCAAAAACGAAATTGGGAAGGGGGCTATGTGAACTTTAACCTCTCTAAATCCAAACGGCTAAGAGAATTTGAATCCTCTGAGGATTCAAGATCGTGAGTTCTAATCTAAACTCATATTCGATTTTATCAAAAACTTGGTGTATATATATGAAGGATCAGTTAGGTTTCCTCCTTCCACAAACCCTAGAATTTTCCTGTGCCTCTTGAGTTGAGAGGATTCGCATATTCGGGAAGGGACTGCCAACAAGAAGCTTTCATTCGCC